>JBBPCS010002833.1:0-13018 GCA_037974645.1 Hollardia meadi
CTCTCTCTCTCTCTCTCTCTCTCTCTCTCTCTCTCTCTCTCTCTCTCTCTCTCTCTCTCACACACACACACACACTTTCCCTCTTCAGTCTCCCTTCTCTCAGTTCAGTTAAAAAAAACCTCTTCTATGTAAAATATCAACATTTCTGCTAAAAAAAATCCCTCTCTCACTATTTGAATGTGTGTCTCTCTCTCTTTCTGTGTGTGTGTGTGTGTGTGTGCATGAGTGTGTGTGTTCCTGCGGGCAGCTGTAGTGTCTCATTCCCAACAGATGTTGAGGGTGAAGCTGTGAAATGCATCTGTAGTGAGACAGAGAGAGCCCTTCAGGACAGATGTAATTGTCTCCAGTGGTATTTAACTTTGTCTGTCTCTCTGCCTCACACACACACACACACACACACACACACACACACACACACACACACACACGTGACAAGAAAAAAGTGACAAGTGTGTGTACCAGCCAGAGAGCTAACCAAGAGTGTGTGTGTGTGTGTGTGTGTGTGTGTGTGTGTTACAGGGTGAGCATCGGTGCTTGTGATTGGATGCACTCTTATCTCTTAATATTTGACTTTGTGTGTGTGTGTCAGTATGTGCATTTAAACATATGCGTGTGTAGGCTACAGTACGACTCCCCCCTCGCTGTGTGTACCTGTGTGTGTATGACCAACAGTGACCAATGGGGGGGCTTGACCTCACCTGTAACAGAGCCCATTAATGTGTAAAACCTCTCGTCTATTTTTATTGCTGTTAAATAATTCAGAAACAGCCTCAGCAGTCGTCACCTGTTCGCCCGACAGCTTCCACTCGCTCCGGTTCTCCTGCCGGCTCTGGTCCTGCTCTCTCCCCCTCTCTCTGTGTGTCTGTGTGTGTTTGTGTGTTTGGATTTATCACCTTTCTAACCGTTTCATCAGGTGAAGCCTGTTTTCCCTCTGGGGGAACTCCAGCCTTCAGGCTCTGTTTGAAAGTGCTGAAGTGAAAAGGATTCATTGCCGGTGTGAATTTAACAGTGACAGTAACAGTTCTTATTATATGTTAATTTCATGTTCTCATTTGGAATTAAGCCTTTCAGAATGTGCCATTATGTCTGTGCATTTTTGAAGAACAATGAAGACAACTTCACAGCAGGTCTTTTACTCAAGTGTGCTATATATTTACATCATTCTCATGTATGGTCCAAAGTCTTAGATTGTTGGAGACAAATATCAACATACTGCTGTAGAAATTTACAGGCCTTATAGCCAAAGTGTATTCTCGGTTAGCAGAGAATAAATTCCACTTAACTACTCGAATGTAGAATCATCATCACCATTATTGGTGTTGTATGATGTGAAATTCTCCTTCAATTAGAGTTTTTCTCTTTTTTTTTGCCTTGAGGAGATGAGTGCATTAGTTTGCGCTGCCTCGATTGAATTTGGCTTTTTGTCTCCATTTGTGTATTTCCATTATGGTTGATGCAGGATAGAGCTTTGACTGGTGTTGTACAGGTGTTATTTTTTATCTCACGGTCTCATATTGAATCCTTTTAACATGTGGAACTGACGAGCTGAAGTTAGGGACCGTCTTAAAAGTGCATTCAAAATAGACAAATTATTTTTTTTTTTCTCATTTGTTTAAATTACTTACACTTCAGGCCAATTTAATTTTTTTCTGGACCTCCTCCCATTATAGACACAACCTTCAAATTTCAAAGTTCAGTGTGTAGGATTTAGTGGCATCTAGCCATGTCGTTGCCGATTGCAACCAACACACACCTTATTTGGGGCGACTGTAGAAACTTGGATGCGGTGCAACATGGCAGACTCCATGGAAGAGGACCAACTCCCTCTGTATATATAAAAGGCTCATTTTAAGGTAACAAAAACACAACAAATCTTAAGTTCAGGTAATTATACACCAATGAAAACATAATTATGAATATTATATTATCATAATATTATATATTAAGCGCAGCGCGTCCCTTGGGGTGGCACACCACTCGAAAATGACACCGAGCACTGTGCTGAAAGTTCAAATTATTTCAACTTTGACCTCGGTTGCCACTGACCTTTCAAAGCGCAACCAATGAGATCACGGCTGTGTGTGGTGTAGTCAGAAGTGACACACACACAAGCAGGGGAGGTAGAGAGTGATGTGAGAAAAACTCTGTTTCAGAGTTTAATAGTCTAAGTCTAACACAAAGTTAAAACAAATACCAACAGAAGATCCAATGCTAAAGTTAGCATAGCTTTTTCTGTACATATCACACAGTGACGGGGGGTATGATGGTATCATATCACAAGCATAGCAATATAAACGGTCGGTGACCAGAAAATGTTAGCTTAGCAACAGTAAATCCCAACAGGTGGTAGAAATACTGATTTGTTTTTGCAGAAGAAGAATGTTAGAATGGATGAAGTGATGACTTGTATCTGTGCTGCTCTTTGACTCTGCTCTGCATTGGCCAATGAGGTGTTCTGACTTGTATTTTTCCAGTTTTAAACTCTCGCATTTTATTTTCCGCTATTTCCATCCAGACCATTAACGGCCTCATAGCTTTTATTTAGAATTGGTTGGTACTTACTTACAACATAGATCACGCTTTATTGTGTGATTTGTTTTATGAATAACATTTTTATCAGTTGCTAACCCTGTAAATGAAGAGTATAAACAGCCGAAGAAAGCAATTTAACACAGGAAATGAGTAAGACAACCTTTAATGCCTTCTATAGGTCGTGCCAGTGTCAAAGCATTACAGCCTCAGACAGCCACTAGTGAGGCTGTACATTCATGTTCCTTGTTTGTAGTTCTGTCTCTAGTTGTATAGTTTAAGCTGTGGAGCACTGGAATCGCCTTCTCTTCTATATTTTCACTTTACAGGCAGAGCTGTAGGTCGCACAAATCAGAAGGACCTTTAACATCTGTTGACCGTGATGAGTTCAGCAGTTGTGCCTGCTCTTACCCCAGGCACCCCCCAGAGTTTTTTTTTTTAGAATGAATGGACTTCTGGTGAATGGTTGATCTTGAAGTACATGCACTGTGCACTTGATTTGATTTGCAAGTTCTCACATTGGGTTCCTTGATTTGTGCATTAGCCGTAGCTTTCCTTTCACGAGGGACGTGCACTGAAGGTCTTTTCACAGCAAAGCAGAATACTCGACCGAGAACATCTTCCTATTAAGTTTCCAACGTGACTATTATTCATCCAGGCAAGCTGTCTAAGAATGCTTTCTTATTTATTTATTTCCTGTTTGCAGAAACTGCCGTGGGGGGCAGTTGTCGGGGGGGAAGGGAGGGGTGAGAAACACACACACACACACACACACACACAGTCCCAGGATGATATTTGACAGGTGAAGAAAAGCACATTTTCCACACTGGTGATGCTGCAGATATGGGGCTGTATGCAGCAAACCTTGTCAGAAAAATCACAGGATACAAACAGGTTGGATCTGGTTGCATAATATATGGATTGTGTTCTCTTCTTTAGGGAAATTATTGAGAAAACAACTATTTATTCTCATGCCTTCTCATGCATATTGATCAAAGCTTGGCTTTGTGACAACTGTGATATTTTTCAACCTCACAGCACATTGTCATAGTTCTACATATATTCACAGCTGGAAGCACTTGGTATACCCTCGTTCTGCTCCTGCTGGATATTAAACAGTTCCAGTAAAATACAACATAGGCTGAATACTTCTGTCACTGAACTAATATATGCTGACACGTCTAATACTAATAATAACGCTGTCCCTCGTACTGCCACTTGAGCTACTACGCCTGTCTGATAGCAGCTACTATTGCTACTGCTAGTGCCATATTGCGACACTGCTGCTAATACTTCATTGTGACAATATAACCCAGTGCTGCAACTGCTGCTACCACGATTATATCTGCCACTACTCCTACAGCTGCTGTTTGGCTACAACCAGTGCCATTACAACCAGTGCTGCTGCTGCTACTGTACTGCCACCTCCTCCACAGGCTGTGAGAGTTGAGGTGGAGGTGCGGAGGGAACGGCATTAGGCAAAGATACTGTGTGAGGTGAAAGAGATGGTTGCATGCTGGTGTTGGTTAGTTATTGTGTTTTGGCCCATTGATTTGGCCGCTCACCAACATGGTCAGCAGGTACACACACACACACACACACACACATACACAGCCATAACATCGTAATTAAATAAAGCACAAACATAAGAACAGTATTCATTAAAACAGGAGTTAAGAGACAGGAATTGAGGAAATGCAATCATAAAGGGGCCGTCCACACCACAACCATAAGGCTGCGGCCTGGACTTCCCCATCCACCCAAGCCAGAACGACCTCCACAACAGCACTCCAACAGACACGGCCATAGTCAGAGCCCCCGGCGTGGATGGCTAAGTAGAGAGATATGGTAAATAAATTAAGTAACTATTCCAAACAGTAACTAAGAAGTAAATGAAAGGATAAGAGCACAAAGTAATAATAAAATGATATACCAACTAGTAAAACAGTAAAACGGACTAAAATTTAAAAGTAGTCGATAAATAAATAGGTAAAATTCAATTAAAAGCCAGACTAAACTGCTTGAGTTTGCTTTTAAAAGTATCAACACTCTCTGCCGCCCTCATGGTGGATATTAAGGTGCTGTGCATTTTGCATCAAATATTTTATGGCTTCATGACCTCATGACTCAGTCAAAACTCAAAACTGAAAAGACATGATATTAATAATTTTAGATTTAGCCTAATTTATGCTGTGCAAATATATCATTATAGCAGAAGTTCATCACGGACAATGATCTATAAATCTGCTTAGAAATCATAGAAAAAAAGATGCTCATTATAACTGCTGATAATCATCATGTTTTGGATTTTTCTTCAGTGTCAAAGTTATGGGGTACATGGGTACAGTACAAATAGGGACTGCTTGCAGCTAAGTCAGCATACTTTCAATGGTGCCAATATGTAAACAGAAGTTGGCTAAAAAAGGATGGTGTGCATGTGTGACCTTTTTATGCGTATCGCTACAGTTACTGGTCAGAAGAAGAAAAACAAACCAGGGAGTAATTAACTGTAAATAAGTCCATGGATTTTGAAGGCTCATTAGAAGCCAAAACACTGAACAGCTGTTTGAGATCACAGTATTTGCGAACTCTGGAAATGTATCAGTGGGACATTTTCGTATTCTTTTTGAAGTCAGTTGTAAAGTAAATTGAGGGATTGTGCTGGTGCAGTTCAGGTCACAAAGCAAAGGAATGTGTGCTTCCACTAGCGGTGAGCCAGCGTGGGAACGTGGCAACCGACATCAGCTCAAAAAGTTGGTATACTGCGAAATACAGAGATTTATCTGGCGGCGAACGACTTAATCAGCATCATGTGAAGTTGAAGGTAAGAGACATTCGTTTCTATGAAAAAAGTCCTGCCTCAGACAGTTTTGCATTGTGGCAAAGTTGAGCCAGGTTCAACTGTTTTTGGCAGATGGTCAGCGCTATAGCCAGGAATTAGCTTATTGCTAGTACTGCTGATACTACGAAAGTTATTACTGCTATTTCTTATTTATTATTCATAATACTTAGTAGAGCCAGACTGATCCATCAGCCAGGCTGATATTATCAGCTGATTTTAGCTTCTATGATTGGATTATAGTTCTAAGATCAACTATATTATACATTCCAGTCATCAGCGATCAAAACATCAACTCATCAGATTCATTGTTAACTGACACAACTAAATCTAAAAGTCTGATGACAGCTGGTGATGAGGGATGATGGCATTGCCATAGTGCTTATAACCTGAGTTGTTAGAGAACTTCTTCACAGGAAAAAACAAAATGTCCAAGCCTTCCTATTTATTGTTGAAGAATAAATCAACAACCTTGAATCTTTATTGTAGTGATTCAAGTAACAATGTTCCTGTCTGAAAGCTGCTTCTACAAACTTTATTCCACCACTGCTCTAACTTCACGCTGCTGATAAATGAGGCCAACATTACACATTACCTTCCAATTGCCGACTGAATGAGGGAGCACTTAAATAAAGATTAGGAGGGCTAGCTCATTAGCCACCGCTACATTATTAGTTTTAGACATACTGGAGCTGATCCCCATAGGCGTCACACTCACATTTACATTGAGGTATTTAACTGCTACTAGATTATCCGTTGAGATGAATGTGTTTTGTGGAGCTAGCTAATTCAGGTACCCATTAAAAATCACAATTTAAAACTTAATTATTGCTTATATACATGCTTTCAGGATTTCTGCTCACATTGAGTCTGCAGGTTCTAGAGTTCCTCTAAAGTGCTGGTCAGATGAGTGAATCCAATCTAGGAACCCCAGTTTGAGTAACATATCCACGAGTTTAAAAAGAACAGTTAGACATTTAGGAAATATGCTAATTTGTTTTCTTGTTAAAGAATTAGATGAAAAGATCAAGATGACTGTCACATGTATGCAGGTTAAGTATGAATCTTGAGTCAGTGGGCAATTAGGATAGCATAAAGACTGTCCTCAGTTGAAAAACCTTCTATCCAGCATCTCTAAAGCTCACAAATAAATACATTGTTTATCAGAACAAACAGCTAGGACTGTTACTTGTTTGAACAGTGGCCGGGTTTAGTGTCTTCCTGGAGTCTTATCTTTACTGTAAGGTTGCCAAGCTGGCATGCACTGAAAGCTTTTGGACAGAGTCAGGCTAAATAGTTAGCCCCTGGTTTTGGTTTTATGCTAGGTTAAATCTCATCCCATCTCTGCACTGAGCGCATAGACAGATATCAACCTTCTCCTGTCACTCTCTGCAGAAAGAAATGAAGTGGTATTATTCCTGGTGCCGCGTTCGCAAAGACAGCATTAGCAACATGGCTACTGCTTGACATTGCAACACTCACTCACACATTTGAGTGGATGTTAAAACAATCTCCACAGGATAAAAATTTACATCAAAAACGATGATAAGCTGTGGACCCTTTCCCTCGACATGGATAGATCCAACAGCAGAAATAAGCGCAACACCAGCCAGTCAGTGTGCTGCCTCTCTGCTCTCTGATTCGCTGCCTGTCACCTGCCCTGCACATTGGGGCGGGGTTATGGTGACACACTGGACAGCAGCTTAGAGCAGAGAATTTTGGATTTAACTTACTGGAGTCAACCACGACAGACAGTATGATCAGTTTATATCAAACACCTGTTGACGAAGCAGAACACAAACTTACAGAAATGTGACGTGTTTGGCCATTCTGCCTGCTGTAACCTGCTGCCCCTTTTAATCCACACCTGGTTGGTTTTACACAGCCGCATGGAGCTCGTTATGATAAAGTGCTGCAAAGAATTAACACTTCAACTGAACAACAGGCAGACCGTCTGGCCAGTGGCTTCTCCTAACTTCATTGTTTTGCCAACCTACTTGAGATGAAACCAGCAGATCAGCAGATTCCATCGCACGGGGCAACTATCATGGACATATCAAGGTGTAAGCAGGCTGCAACAGTTTTTGTTAATGTTGAAAATAAAACTCAACTTTTCGTGATTGTCAAAACTGTAGGAGATCAGCAGTATTCCAATGTGACTTACTTGACCTGAGCATTGACTTGGCTTCCTTGACTTGACTTGACAGACTTAGACTTGTCACTGCAGTAACTTGGGACTTGTTTGAGACTTGAAAGTTAAGACTTGAGACTTGCTTGTGACTTGTGACCTCTGCTGTACATATCCCCCACCAACTTATATAAACAAGTTAGAGCAATTTAACACAAGAGGGAAAAACTCAGGGCCAAAAGAGCTTGCTAATCTCTTTCTGCATCACTCTCTTCTGCTCGTCATGCTTATTGCACTGAGTGCAGAGCAATAATTGAAAAATCAAAAGTGAAAGGGAGAGTAGGGTTTTGAAAAGTGCAGGCACGTTTCCCCCATCCCCAGTGAAAATAGCACCCTTGACTGAAAGAAGGGTTAAACCAGGTAAGGTAACATGGATCATGCAGGTTTTAGAACATTTTATAAGCTTTTGCAAATCTTTAATAAGGCGCTAAATGCTTTCAACATGTGTTTTAAGCCCTTAGGAATCACAGTGTATTTTAGTGAGAACTATTGAAAGTAATCAAAACAGTGTTTGTTTACAGCCACGTCACTGGGGAAGCTTTTAAGTTCATTCTGACGTAGGCTAATCACATTGTGCTTCAGGGCTCAAACAGCAGAGCAGTGTTGGCTAAAACCAGCTCTGTGGAGGGAAGAAACACAGAGGGAGAGGTTCGGACCGCTGTTACACTGTCTGAGCCGGAGCCAGTCATGATCAAATATTTTCAAACCAAAAATCATCTGAAAAGTGTTAGATGTCAGATGTGTAAACTGGCCATGACACCAGGCGGCTGTGACAGGGTGGCTTAATTCCCACAGAAGACAGGCAGAATGAGTTGATGGCTGCAGGATATTTTACTGGCTGACATGAAAATCAATGCGGTGGTTGTCGTGATGCCACTCCGAAATTCACACCCTCCAGGGATCTGTGAGTGTGTGTGAGACTGAGTCTGTTTGCCTCTTTTGTCTTGAACCCTCATCATTTCTCTCCTCCTCACTCTGACCTAGCGTTGGATCTGAATGTCTGTCTTCCATTGATCTATTTTCTCTCCCTGATGTAAAGCTGTAAACACACCGGATGTGAATATGTTTGTTGAGAGTCTGATCATGTGTGAGAGAAATAAAAAGAGACAGACACAGAAACACACACACACATGGTGCGAGATAAGAAGGAATAACCCAGTAAAGAGAGGAAACGATTCCACCCACACACACATGTAGAGACGTACACACATTTCTAGATATGTCATAGTTTAAACCTAAGAAAATCATTAGAATATAATCCTAATACAATTGGATTTTATATATATATATATATATAATTGAAGGGATGATGGGCAATTGGTTTTCCCTATGCTGCTTTAATTACTATCATAAGATGTTAGAAAAGTAATGTTTAAAATCTGCCCTACTGTGCATGTAGAGATGTTTCTGGTGAAGCAGCATGTCTGCCTGCTGAGCCCCGTTTATCAGCACGAGTAACAAGTGAATTTTAAATCCTTAATTGCAAACCAGTTCTCCATCTCTTCTCCATATGCCTGCCCACCCAAAGTGAGCTCTGTGCTCCATAAGAGTAGTTAACATCATGGATATGATTTGGATTGTGATGTTTTTTACTTGCACGCAACAATTCCACTCTTACTTCAAACTATGTTGCTGTCTTTGCTACTTCGTGCAGGCTCGCGTTTCAGCTGTCGCTCAGCTGTGTCTGTTTGTGTCTCTTGGGCCACGATCTGAAGTACACTTCAGCAGGCACTTCAAGTCTGCATTTTCGATACGTGCGTAAATGGAAGGTTAAAGTTCAATAAAAGGGCACTGAATAAATATATTTATCTACATTTTGCAACCTAGGTGGAGCAGAGTGTGCTGCTCTGTTTATAGTTTTAACCCTTCGTGAGAAAGGTTGACATCGCTGAGACCATGCTGGCCTTGCGTATGTGCCATGTGTTGGTCATGTGTAAGTGTGGCCTACTAGTATCCTTTGGGCTCTACGCAGACACCTCACCTCACTGATATCACTGATGCTAGGTAGATGTGTACCAATAATGTTCTGGGCTGTTTTAATCCCCCGCTGCAGAGCCTTGCTGTCCTGAGCCGTGCATGAACCATGCCAGTTTGTGATGTTTCCAGTCATGATGCTTTCTATTGCTCCTCTGTAGAAGTTAACAAGAACTTGGCATAGGAATTTCTGGAATTTCTTTACCAGGGTGGAGATGTGTGATGTCCATGACATGTTCTCTGTGATGATTCCCAGGAACCTCCGGAATGTCCTCCTTATATTAGCTTTTGTCATTGTTTGTCATCCGGCCGATGATGGTGGTCATCCACACAATAAAGTTCTTTCCATGTCTGGGATTGCAGTCATGGGTTGGTAAAGTTGGTAAAGGTGGCTTATGTTTTATCTTATTCTATAATATGACATAATAATTTTTTTGATGACATTTATTGAGGCCATTAGGCTTTTAAACTAAATCTGCCAAGTAACTAGTGACTGAAGTTATCAAATAAATGCAGTGAATTAAAAAGTATAAGATTTGCCTCTGAGGAGAAGAAAATGGAAAGATTCAAATAAAGTATAAGTACTTAAAAATTGTACTTAAGTACAGTACTTTCGTAAATATACTTAGTTACTTTCCACCTCAGTGGACTAAGGTGAATGGTTTGGCACAGTGTATTGGAGCAAGAGAGTGAAAATAGTGCTTAATGATCGAAAATTGATTCTAAATTGAATCAGACCCCCAAAAATCGAATCGAATCGTGAGATTCCCAAAGATTCACACCCCTAAAGTCCAATATCCATTTGCAAAGAGTGGTACTCACGCCCAATGCCTCAGTGTCATGGGGAAGATTGTTGAATGCTGAGCTGAAATCAACAAACAGCATTCTGATGTCGGCGTTGTGTGTGACTGAGTGGATGGCACTGGAGATGCATCCTTTGTGGATCTTTTGGCCAGTGGACCAGGCTGGCTGGGATGTTGTGTTTGATGTGCTGGAGAACCAGTTTCTCAAAGCGCTTCATTAGAATGGGAGTGAGTGTTACAGGGCAGTGGTCGTTTAGACTAGACGCTTCAGACATTTTGGATGCAGGGACGATGGTGGCTGTCTTGAAGCAGGTGGGAACAGAAAATGTCAATAATAACATCAGCTAGCTGATTGGCACGTTTTTAATACAGTGCCAGGGATGTTATCAGGTCCAGCAGCTTTTCTCATATTTACTCAGCAGAATTCTTCTCACGTCCACTGTGGACACTGACAATGTCCAGTTGTCTGGAGGTCAACTAGACATTACAGCTGAATCCTTGTTGAAAATGTATTAAGCTCATCTGGCGATGTGGCCTCACACGATAGGGGCGCTACTGCTTTTGTAGACTGTATATTTTTTTTGGAGTCACCTGCCACATATCCTCGATGCAGTTGGTGTTGCAGTTGTCTCTCCAGTCTCTCTTTAGAAAATTTCCATTTTCCAGTGCACTGTTAAAATTTTTTTTACACAATAACAGAGTGGTTTTGCCACAAAACTTATATTGAAGACCATCCATTTATCTTGGGGACACAACCAGTGCGAGCCAACATTTTTGTCAACCTCTTGGCCTATGTTTATTTTTCTTGTCTTTTATCTTATATCTGTCCAAACAAATCTACAGTGTGTTAGATAATGTTAGCCAACATTAGCCTGCCAAGTTACATGATGATTCATGCCAAATGCTGAGAGGACATTTTCAGTAACTTGGGGGGTGTTGACAAAGAAAGGTATGGCAAACGCTACTCAAAGCAGTTTGTAAGTTAGCTAAGCTGCCGCATTAGATGATGGCTACATTCATCATGATGATTGTGACAGAAAACATCACTTTGGGGTTGTTGTTCTTCTCCAGAATTGGGTTCCAATTAGTATGGCTAGAATATTACCACGTACCATTGTGTAGCATACATTAGCCAGCAAAAAAGTAAACAAGCAGGGTTTGTGTTTTTGATGAACAGAGCCCAAGGTCAGCATGGACGCTCGAGCTGCAGGCAAGCGGGAGAGGCATTGGTGGAGATATAGACGGGGACTGTATATCTGTGCATATTAAATGAAGGCAGAGGTGTAGAGTAGGAATGAGCTACTTCCATCATTATCTGTATCTGTTGAACCAACTTAACTATCTCTACCATATCTGTATTCACAATGGGTGGGGCTTAAACCAAAGGTGGGTAGTGCTTAAACCTGAAGTGGGTAGGCAGAGTAATTAATAAGTAGGCAGGTCTTGTTACTTACTGATCTAGTAGAAAGAATGACAGTTTTGAACCCTCTCAACCCTCCAAACCTTTTCCATCGAGTGAATACCTGTATGTTTGCTCTTGTTTTACCTCATTTTCTATCACTCTCCTTCTTTGCCTTCTCCATCGGCAGGGTTCTTTTTCTTTTGCAAGGTAGATTTCCACAGTTCTCCCATTTGTTCCACTGTTGCCTGGGGATAGTGACTGGGGAGAACAATGCCTCTTAGATTCTGGTTTGGATCCGCAATGGCTGACGCGATACATGTAGCTTTGTGTTACACCCCTACTGCTAATGCAAAACAAACATTTGTTGCTGCTGCTGCTTCACAATAAAAGCCACCCTGTGGCAGCCACCAGAAATGCAATGTTATCTGTCACAGAGAGATTATACAACGATGGATCTACAGAACTAGACAACAGCAGATTAAGGAGAAATAGAACAAGCAGAAACAGCCAAAGTGAGCTGCTGATGAAGAGCTGCAGGCTGCAATTCCTCATTAAGCTAACTAACTCTGCTCTGTCCAACTGCTAATGGCCAGCATGAGATCAGACCATGGTTGCTCATAGCATGATGAGAAAAGGCAAATTATTGACTTTCAGTCATAGTCTGTTTTGCAGATACACCAGCTGTTCTTCTACTGTTGCATTTCTGACAGAATGGCTGGTGAAGCCATGTTTTGCTGCCCCAGCAGTCAATACATTTGAAGATTCCAGCAGTCAATGAAAAGACACTTGGTGTTACCTCCAGTGACAAAAGGTGTTGCCAAAGAAACCAGGAAAGAAATACAGCATTCAAGCATGAAATTAACCTGAATATGTAACATATTTTCATTCCACATACTTTGCCTACATCAACAAGGCAATAAAACCCCAAACTGCAAAGTAGGTCATGTCTAATGTCCATCCAATATAGTGTCTGAAAGATTGATAATTACGGCACTTACAATTTGTTGACTGAATGTCCAATAACAGTCCTGGTGAGCTGAATATTTTCTAACCACAGCATGTATTCACTGAACAGAGTGCTTCAGAATGACTGGCAGTGATTTGGAGTGTTTGTGTCGTGTCCATGGGGGACGAAGTCAATGCCTTCATTTCACTGTTGCACACCAAATCATTCAAAAAGACTCGCGCTGGAAGAAATGTTTGTGGTTAAATGTGTGTGTGTGTGTGTGTGTGTGTGTGTGTGTGTGTGTGTGTGTGTGTGTGTGTGTGTGTGTGTGTGTGTG
>JBBPCS010002834.1:0-13018 GCA_037974645.1 Hollardia meadi
TATTCTGGTTTGTTTAACACTTTTTTGTTTACTACATAATTCCATATGTGTTCCTTCATAGTTTTGATGTCTTCAATGTTAATCTACAATGTAGAAAATAAAAATAAAGAATAACCATTGAATGAGAAGGTGGGTCCAAACTTTTGACTGGTACTGTATATTTTCTGTGTGTGTAGCATGATTGGGAAAACCACTTTCATTTAATTGTGCAACCTAGTGTTGTACAAGGACGAATACATTTCCTTGATCCTTGAATAAATCCAGATGTTACTAACATTCCCTAATGATGGCCTGTAGATGTAAAGGACAACATTTTTTCAGTTCATGACATTAGTACTGTAAATCAATTTTTATTTTGGTGTAATGGAAATAACGAATATTTTGTTAAGATTATACGATTATAAAGCATAAAGCTTAATCTTACTTGTGGTTTGATAAACAACTGCCTTCAGGAATAGTGATCGTACTGTGACAGGTTTATAAAATAAGATCTAAAATAGATACAATGTGTTCAAGTACTCCGCTTATTGGATACACACTGCAGTGTTCCAATGTATCTGCTGGTTCTTCATGTTTTACTCAGTCACTATCACAGTTGGCAGAGTTTGTATAGCACTGCATCAGTCACAGAGCTGAGAAGTGCGGACACAAGGTTGACAACCTTGGACTGTATTGACGCAGAGAGACAGCGCTCTGATGTGTTTGTAAGATCAACAGTGACAAGGCCTGGGCCCTGACCACCCTCTGCTAATAATGGCAAACAGGAAGAAGTGTGAGATAATGCAGAATAGAGCAAGACTTTGCTTTGGTCTTGCTTTTGATCCAGCAGCAATTCAGACGGCGACTACTGTAAATCACAATAGTTAAGGCTATTGCACAAGTAGATTCTATTTTAAGTTGAACAGTAAATAAAGAACATGTGTCGCCTTTACCGGTCTGACATTTTAATTATGTGAATTTATATGCGAGCAAGGAACATAAGGATGTTTAAGCTAGATATTCCCAGCCTGAAATGAGTCCATTGAAAACACAGCAAAATGACGTTAAGGGGAATGGTATAAAAAAGAACAGTCATTGGAAATAAAGCTCTTCAGCTAAATAAAGTATGAACCTGCAATACCTTAAACCTGGAATGCAGGACTTTTTCCACATAAACGAAGATCCATTACCTTCAAGCTCTTGACAAAGGAGTTCACACAATCTTGATTAAAACCATCACTGCCAGATAAATCTCTCTGCATTTCCCAGTACATCGGAGTTTTTAAACCGGTGTCAGTGGCGACATGGTAGCCCTGGCTCACTGGTAGCGATGCATTTTAGCAAAGATTAGTTTTCCAGAGCAGAATGGTGAAGCAACCTTAGCGACAAGGAAGGGTTCAGTCAAGGATACAGGCTCAAGCAACTACAAGTATGTCGGAGCCTGTGGTGTCATACACCGATCAGCCACAACATTAAAAACACTGATAGATGAAGAGAATGACATTGATCATGACTACAGTACAATGTTCTAGTGGAAAACCCTGGTTCCTGGTATTCATGTGGATGTTCTTTGACCCATAAAACCAACCCAAACATTGTTTCAGACAAAGTAAAGCCCCTCATGCCAATAGCACTCCACGGATCGTAATTTTTTCAGGCATGTCCCATGTAGCTCGATCAGATTTGGATCTGGGACATTTCGAGGCTCTTTGTCACGTTCCTCGGGCTGTTCCAGAGCAGTTTTTGTGGTGTGGCGGCACACATTGTCCTGCTGGGGGACCAATGTCATTGCGGTGTGTGTTTGATCTGCAAGGGTGTTTGGGCGAATGGTTTGTGTCAATTGGCATCCACATGAAAGCCAGGATCCAGGGTTTCCCAGCAGAATATGGCACTGTATTGAGATGGTCAATGTTATTCACTTTAACCGTCAGTGGTTTTAATGTTGTGGCTGATCGGTGTAAACATGTCAGTGTTTGTGTGATTACTCTGGTTGCCAAAAAAGGGAGACAGAAGTTCCACACTGCAGGTTTAAATATCAAATGATCTAGCACTGCAGGGCCAAAACAATGTTAGAAAGTTTAATAAGACAGGTCAATGTGTTCAATGTGTTAAAAGGATGGTTTGGCAGAGATGGATATTGGCCAATACAAAGAACACCCCTACGACAAAATGTTGATTCACATATCATATTCCTTAAAAATCCTCTAAGAATGCATGCTCTTACATCTGAATTTCAACAGATCTTTGCTGGGTAGTTCTTGTTATTTCACAATTTCCTGTGTGACAAAAAATAATCACTTTCCTGCAATCTACATGTCTGAATGTGTTTGCGTGTCCAAGTCACTCGCTGCACAAAATAATATCAGGACAGATGGCTTCTGAGCCAACATGATGAGTGTTCTGTCCACATGAGAATTTCACACCTTTGAGAGGGTGAGATAAAACAACGAGTTAAAGAGAGGGAGACAGAGGGACACTTTGTAAACTACAACAGTACACTGCTACAGACACATAAGAAACTGCAGCCTGACCAATACCAGATTTTGGGGTTAGGACTATTGTTACATTTTAATATGATGCATGTTGGAGTGCTGCTTCCAAACTTGTGACAGTCACATTTTGGGGGTTAGGACTTGATGACATGCTATTCTGGATACTACAGCCTCAAAGTGGACTTGCTTAGCTCACCAAAGCTAAGACTGTTAAGTTATATGTACAATAAAGTTTATAGTTAATGTAACCAGTGGTACACTAGAATAAGAGACAACATGCTTTGCGCAGAACAGCAATTATCTTCAGTCTAATGCATTTATAATGTCATACTATGATCAACAACCTGTCTTTTATAAAGTTAACTTTCATTAAAATAAATGATTTTAGCTACACATTACTTTGACTCTGTGAATGAAGCTTTCATGCAAAACCGTGATGTAAATACCTGCTGTGACTGATGGAGGCTGCGTAGCCATCTATCAGAGCCAAGTTCCATCCAGCGTTTCCCATACGTACGTTAATTTATTTGAGGTGGCCCGCCACAATATCAGCACTGCCCGCCACATATTCACTCTCTTCTCGCTCTGTTTCCTAGACACAGAAGTTACTTGCCCACTTATATTAACATATGCAAAAGTATATTTAGCAAACTATTCTAACTTTTTATATATATATTTCTTTTTTAAATCTGTCCCAGAGAAGGCCGTTAGCGATCGATTAACTAATCAACTTGTAAATACACTGACTGTGGTGCGACCTCTCATATTTAATGCAGGCCTACTTATGCCCTTGTTTTAAGCTTGTAAATTCCCTGGGTTGGTGTGATGTCATTCAGTAGCTCATCAGTATGAGCTATTAGTTTAGTAGCTCAGGAAATCCCCCTCACCGCCCACCACGTTCTTGTAGGCATCTTTTCCACCATAAAGCAAATCCTCTGAGTTATTGCCTCTGCTCACACAAGCTCGCACATCATTACAGCCTCTCCGAGCTAACACCGACATGACCACTTTTCAACTTGCACTGCAACCGCCAGGTACTGACTTTTCGGGTGGTACAACACTGCCGTTTGACTGGAGCTGTATTTTAAGCCGCTGTCGCACTATTAACATTGAGCATTGTCCTCATTTACAGCGTAATGCTCCCACGTTGGACAATGTTTTGCCCTCTTCTTCTTGCCTCACCATTTCCTACCAACTTCTTCTTCTGTTACACCACTAGTTTTTTTCCCAAACAGCAAAGATGATGGGTGCCCCCTTGTGGTATAAAAGTGAATAGATGAGAGCTTCGGAGAAATGGTGCATACAACACATTGTTGGTTAATATATTTGTAAACCGTTAATTTTTTTAATTAATCGATTAATGATTAATCATCAGCATCCCTAGGGCAGACACGGAGAGAGAAACAGAAAGGGGGGCAGGGCAAGCTGGTGTGTGCGCAGTCAGAGACGAGAGTTGTAGGTGTGTGTGTGTGTGTGTGAGGAAAAGCAAAGTGCACATATAAAAGCAGTTTGTGAGTAAACACAAAAATAAGGTGGGAATTGAGTAGAATTAAAATGCTGAAATGAAAAATAAACTATTGAAATAGGGTATTCAATGTATTCAAAATATTTTAATGTAAAAATATAACCCTTGGGCAGGTAAATCTAGTAACTCACTTACCTGATCGGGCAAGTGGTAAAAAATAATTTAACACAAGGTTTTTTCCAAGCGAACACTTCAATTATCCAGGAAAAAAAGAGTTTAGCTGGGTGGCGTTAAGAGGATGTAGGTGAAAACTCCAACTATGCAGTTTGCCGCAAGTTTGATAGGAAGGCAGATCAAAAATCACTACATGCACCATAGTTTAATGTCAGATGGACAGCAAAACTCCATATGAAGAGAAATAAAATTCTGATTTAAAGATTTAAAATGACCATCAGAAATGAGCAAGAAATTCTGTCTCCTGGACAGCCCACTGTATACAGTTTCTGAGGAAATCAAAATGAGCTAATAAATACAGATTGTCTTCAGAGGCCACAAGGTCAACAAAGCAATGTAAAACTGCAGTGAAGATTATCTACACTATACACAGGCCAAAGAGCAGGGCTGTCTTAAACCAAATATAAAGTTGATACTGTCCTGGAAATGATTAACAAGGTAAAACCACAGGTCTGTACCACAGTGCGCCTCACCACTGACTGTATGCTCTGATTCTGCATCTGTATTGTGCTTTGTATTTCTGGGAGTGGTGATGATGGAGGTGGAGAAGGAATTTTTGTTATTTTAGGAGAGGATTGCTACTGAGGTCCAGCTCGCTCACTGGGTGTCCATCCTTCAATGTGTATGCGTGTGTTTATCTGTGTCTTTGGTTACACCTTGGCAATGAACCATGCTGTGCAAACATACACAGAGTAGTGCCAAGGGACACACACACACACACACACACACACACACACACACACACACACAAGCTGGAGGGGCCTACAGAGCATACTCTCTCACAAATACTGTACATGTGCGTATTTTATGAGCACTTACTGCAACTGCAGTAAAACAGAACCTCTACAATCAGTCAATCTGCCCCACTATACCAGAAGATTAAAAGCAGCACAGCAGCTCTACAACTGCAACCAAACCACTGACACTACCACCGGCACTCTTCTCTTTTTTTCCGAAACACGTATCCTCATAACCACCCCCATTTTCTCTCCATTTCTTTCTCTCTCTCTTATACATAACACATACATAACACACACACACATAACACACACACACACACACACACACACACACACACACACACATCCCTTCCCTGTTCCACAGATCTGACTCCCCTTGCTTTGAGCCAGAACCCAAAAACAGGGAACTCTGATTGGTGGGCAGGGCTTGGGCTAGCCTTAGGATCTCCTGCACATACTGCAAGAGACATAAAACACGGGTAAACCCCCTAAAATAGGCAATTGACCCCATTCACACTTCCTGTAGACACGTTAGCCCTTCTGGGTTTTTTTAACCTGATGCGTCACGTTCTACGTCATGAACGTCACATTCTACGTCACAAACGCACCGGAAACAGGGTTAGTAAACCATATTAATCACCAGGTACACACTAGAAAGCATTATGGAGGCCAGTGATGATATTACGGTGGTTACTGTTTTGTATCTTTTGCTACAGTCTCTCTTTCACCGGTCCACGTTGGTACAGGAGTGTAAAAAGAAAAATAGAACGCATCACAAAGTTCCTCGTTACTTACACGCCACTGTCCAGATGTTGAATGCGCGTCATAGCATCGTGCCAGAAATGGGTCAGAAATTAGCGTGTCCATACGGGCTTACATCACAGCCGAGCCAATACCCGTGACTAATACCCGTGATAAATACCCGTGACTACTGCAGGGTCAATTGACCCGGGAGTAAATCCGGATTGTACATATCCACATTGCACATGAAAAGCCAGATGTTAGCGGGTTTAAGTGGGTTTTTTGGCCAGTGTGAAAGGGGTAATAGACACACACAGAAGACTAAATGTTTTGTATATTTTTCCTGTATAGTTATGGTGTAACATACATATAAACACTTATTCTCCCATACACTTTATATTTAAGCTATGTTCTGCACTTTGCTAGGCCCTCTGAGACGTTTTTTTGAACTGCACAGTGACAGTACAGTGGGCTTTAAATAACAAACATTTAACACTGGAATGCAAAAAAATAAGGAAATCAGCAAACAAACATTACAGAATCCAGTAGAAAAGCCCTACAGCTTTTTACTACAGGGTGTTGTGCCTTCAGCCACATGCAAGGCTGCATTTCAATAGTCCTGCTGTTGAGTGCATTGTACTGTGAGTGAGATATAGGGGTGCAGCATGTAGTAAATAGTGTGTGAATAATGATAATACCACTCCTATGTAAAGCATATAAACTGGGCCCTAGATAATAAAGAATATGCCCAAACATGGAACTCTGCAATCATTACTGTAATTCATAAAGAGGGTAAAGACCCAACACACTGCTCATCATATCAACCAATCTCATTGTTGAATGTTGATCAAAAACTGCTCTCAACAACCATAGCAAACAGACTAATAAAAACAATACCTAATGTTGTAAACTCGGACCAGTCTGGCTTTGTCCCTAGTAGACACCTAAGCGACAATGTTAGAAGGACTATAAATATAATGGAATATTCTCAAAAAATAAATCAACAATTACTATTGTTAACACTCGATGCTGAAAAGGCTTTCGACAGGGTGCTCTTCATATTTGAAACATGTAAAAAATTCAAATTTCATGAAAAATGTATATCTTGGCTGCAAATGATGTATAAAACACCAAATGCAAGGATTAGAGTAAATGGCACCCTGTCGAAATCCTTTGAACTCTTAAGAGGTACAAGACAGGGGGATCCTCTCTCCCCCTTGATCTTTATCTTAGCTATGGAACCATTGGCAGACAAAATAAGAAACAACAATAAGATACAAGGAATACAGATTGGACATGAAGAACATAAAATGGATGCAGATGATGTAATTCTTTACTTAACTAACATAACCCAGTCACTTCCTCTAGTGATGGATGAAATTAAGCAATATAGTAACATATCTGGATATAAATTAAATACAAATAAATCAGAAGCAATGGTAATAAGCCAACCAATTTCTCAAGATATTCAAGTAAAATACAAACTCAAATGGGAACAAAGCAATTCAAAATACTTAGGAGTGATAATCCACAAAAAGCTAAATAAAATACCGGACTACAACTTTGGAAAGCTTGAAAATAACCTAACATAACATAACAAGACTTACAGAGATGGTCAATAATACCACTATCTATAAGAAGAATTGAAACTATTAAAATGAATGTCTTGCCAAGATGTGCTTTTCTGTTCCAGAACCTGCCACTATTTATTCCTCAAAATAAATGAGATTTTTGTTAAATGAGATAAACTATTGAGTACTTTTATTTGGGGAAGGAGAAAAGCCTGCGTTAAACTTAAGACAATTAAAAAAAAAACAAATTATCTGGAGGATTAGCACTGCCAAACTTATCAAATTACTACATAGTTGCTCAAATAAAAGCAATCCTAGCCTGGATTAACAATAATCACACAGCAAAATGGAGAACAATGGAAATCTCACAAATAGAGAAACCATTCATGAACACATACTTAACAAAGTAACTAATACAACTGTTGGTGCAATAAATAATATTAGTATAAAGAAAACTATAAGAGCCTGGGTAAAAGTTACACGAACAAAACAACTCCAAAAAGACTTGGTCTATTTAAGAGAAATTGTAACAGACAGGGGCGTTAAACCAAGTAGGATAGATGATTCATTTAAAATATGGGCCGATAAAGGATTGATCAGATTCAGCCAGATGATTACAAATAAGGGGGTGGATACATTTGAGAACCTCTCGAAAATGTTTCACCTTCCAAACTCTCAGTTCTATAAATACCTGCAGGTAAGAAGCTATCTGATAAAAACAATGGGATATAATAAAACCTTAAATTATATACAGCCTTTAATTAGATACATAATTAATACACATAAATTAAATTCTAAAAATATACTGGGACAAATATACAGAATTACTGAAGGTGAAGGAAGGGGGGAGAAACTTAAAGCTTTGACTAAATGGGAAGATGAATTGCATATAAATATGACAGAAGAAGAATGGATAGATATGTGCACTAACACCTGGAAAACAACAAACTCCTTAGTTTGGAGAGAGTTTTCCTGGAAGGTTCAAATGCGTTATTTCAAAACACCTATTGTCCAATCAAAAGTTGTTGGCGTAACTGTGGAGAAAACGATGCAAATTACACCCATATACTATATTCATGCTTAGTTTTAAAACAATTCTGGTCCAAGGTAAGGGAGGAAATGGACAATATATTTCAATGTAATTTTTTTCTGACTCCAAAAGATTTCAATCCAATCCAATCTCTCTCATCAGATAAATATCTTTATAGAATATTAAAAATAACAGCAATTAAACAAATTACCAGAAACTGGCTGAAGCCGTTGGCACCACAAATAATACAATGGAAGGAAACAATTAATGAAATACAGTATATACTATGGAAAGAATAACATAGGATGAGAAATCGAAGTGATGTTTTTGAATCAAGATGGGAAAGGATCACAAAGACTGATATAATATGAAAAACAAGATACAGGACTTTCTGATGGAGTGAGCGTAGATGTGGGTACATGGTGGTATGTTTTCATGTATGTTGTGAGGGAGGGTGAGACTTGTATACTTGAGCTTTTGAATACCAGAATATCTGACAATTAGTCTCAGGTTAGAAACAAATGGTTTTACAACAAAGAGTTTATTTTTTCCTCATCTTTTTTCTATTTTTTATTTGTGTATATGGTCTTCATGTTGCTGATGAGTGTGCTGTTGTATGTGATTTTCTGGGACTGCTAAATAAATAAATAGTATTTTTTTAAAAACTGTGTGAAAGGCTAATAGTTTTCATTCAACCATGTAAAGATGACTGCAGGGCAGGTGCTTTATCCTGACCTTGATGACTGTCACAAGGCTACCACTGCATCTAAATAAGCCAAGGAGTGACTGTCCAGGCTTATCGCTGCTGAACAGAGAGCTGTGTGTACATGTGTGTGATGAGAAGACTGATGATGCAGGTAGACTACTCCAGCTGTCTCATCTGAAGGCTCTGGCTAGCTCCCACTCACAAAATTAAACACCTATGTCAGCTCATTGGCCGCAGGCTGTGGTCAGCAGTAAAGGCTTTTCTCACTGCATGTGCCGATTTAAGTACATTAACACAATCCAAGTCTGCCCAGTGTGCCTTCAACTGGCAGAGAGATTTTCACACAGCTACAGTAAATTTCCCTTCATAAGCCCTTTTTATCCATACAATACTGCTGCAACCAAAACCCTTCATTAATCTGTCTTTGTTTTGTTTTTTTACACTGAACCAAACAACAGTGGCATATAGGCTTGGGTAGGTTTTCCGATTTTACCAGTCCAGTCCTGACTAAACCTGCATTTGTTAGGTGGAGAGAGCTAACAGCATGCGGCTAGTTAGCAGGAGCCCAATTAGGATAGTCGATCAGCTCAGCACTACAGGGCGCTGCTTCCCTGTTGTGTTGAAGTGTTTCTACAGTTGAGAGTTGTGCACAAAGTGCTGCTATAGTACTCCGACCGACATCCACCAGAGAGAACTCTAATCATTGACATAAATAAAGATGGCAACGCGTCTCCACTTCCTCCCACTGTACAAAAATGAAGCCAAAATATCCCAGATACGAGCGCTGATGACGTGATTTGGAGCCAGAGTCTGCGCAGTAGTGATTGGGCTGTGGAGCTGCGGTATCAACCGCAAAGTTCCCACCCATACACCCACCCAACTCAATCGCGAGCAGGACTCCGCTGTCAACCATGACATTTCACCCCCTTTTTTATAGCATCAAATAATTAATTAAACCAAACTTATTAGAGAAATTAACACTTGAACATACATCAGCGTGATAAGAACTACCTTAAATGACAGAAACTGTCTTTGGGAAAAATTTATTTGAGTTGCAATTTGATTTTGTAGTTCAGCCCATGTCCTATCTGATATCATTGAGGGGGAGGGGTTTATGACCTATACTGCAGCCCACCACTAGGGGGCGATACAAATATTTTGGCATAATTTCTGGGGAGCTCTCATGCGGTCTATCTTTATATACAGTCAATGACTCACCAGTAACGAGTTGGTGCATGTTACGCTGTCTAACATTATGTTACACGCTCGTACTTCAGTACGACATACCACATTTTGATCTGCTTGTTAAAAAGGAGAATGGAGTCTCCGACAACATAACATTCCACAGACGTTTTATATAAGAGATTATGGGCTGCCGTGCATCACCCAGGTGGGTGCTACACATCGGTGGTGGATGAGTAAACAACTGTTCAAAACTGATTAGTGAAAACATGAGGCACATGAGCACATTTTGTTGTGGAGAAACAGTAAAATTCTTGATCTCATTTGATGTCAAATTAGGTGATCACAATCACCCTGTAAAAAGCCCTCTGTCAATTGTCTTTCTTTTAAAGAAGGAACTGTTTTTCACTGGCAATGTAAATAAAGCCCATATTTATAGATGCAAATAATTTTTCAAATAAAGCTGAGAAAAAAACTGTTTGCCAGCCATGAAAATACTTAAAGAGAACATTAGAAAGGAAACTAGACAAATACAATTAAAATATGAACAAACTGTGGGATTTCCCGATCCTGGAGGACTCGCCTCACCGGGAGAAAATCTCGTAGCATGCTCCTTTTGACCCAGGTGTGTCGCACCATCTTTAGCCCTTTTTACACAGAGATTGCACAATATCGCCACAACGAAGACCCTTCTCTATGATGCCTTTGTTTATTTACACTGAAAAACGCAATGGCGTCATAACGCCGCTCCACTGTGTGATTTTAGATAGAAAGCCAGTGTTCCGCAATTGAGAGAAGTGACAAGTAACACATCAGCGTTGGACGTTTACACAGACGGCGAGGCGTATCAGAGGCACCAACAGGCCCGCATTGAACAGGCTGTGTAAAGGGGGCTTTTAGTTACCTCTGCGATGTACAGCTGGTCTACATGGGGTTATTGACAGTGTTGCATGTGAAACAGTTACAGTAGATTGCCCACATGGTTTCTCATCTGTCAAAATGACGAGCAGCCGTCAGATTTTGCCGTTATTGTTAGGATAATTCAGTCAATGACGGAAAATATTCGGTGAATGCGACCCCTGCATTGCAGTAATTATTTCTGTGTGTGAATGTGCAAGAACAACAAACTAAGAAAGCAGATCGAAAAATGAGCGCGGGTAGACATGCCAGAGCTTTCTTTTGGGACAGAGTTGATTGAGAATCCAGTGAGAGAACAGAGAGAACAGCTCCAGTATTGACCTCAGCTGACCTGTTGGAGTCTGGGAACGTACAGCTTTCATTAAACACAAGCTGAGAACCATGGTACACTCAACTTTTAAATGCATCACAGATTTCCTGTATTCATGTTTCCCCCCTAGAGTTGGAACAAATTCAATACAGTATTGTTAACGGGTGTAGATACTGACCTAATTCACTCATTGGGTACCGGACTGACTGATCCACATACGGATCCAGAGTTGGATGTTTTCATGATTTATAAAAATGTAATAATGCAATTTCAAACCCACATCCAAAATGTTGCAGTACAGATTAATTAATCAGTAATTAAACAGTTCTACAAAGATATCCAGCAGTCCCCATATGTTTTTACCTCCCAGAATTCTGAGGCAAAGATTGTGCTGGACCATGAACCTGCTGTAATGTAACATGAGAAAGTCTGCAACTGAGTGAGCTAGTTGACTAAATAAACATGTCCTTAGTTTGGAGATATTTTATTCTTGCATCACAGAAAAGCAAACTATGATCACACGAAAGAACACCAAGGTCGTTTCGGGCCCTCCACACTCTCCAACTCTGTCACGCTAATCTCTGCTACTTTATACTTCTACTCCTCTACAATTCTGAGGTAAATATTGTACTTTTTTAGTTTAATAATCCAAAATATAATCAACAAATAAATGATGATGTAATATTATAAAGATAAAACTTTATTGATCCTGCAAGGGAAATGTACAAGCTACCCAGCAGATAAACTATATAAAGTAAACCACCTTTATTAACTTCAAAATTAAAGTGATGAACACATTAATGCTTCACTAATTATAATAAAATAATATACACTATTCCAAAATATACCATTCTGCATTATGAGTACTTTTACTTTTGGTACTTTAAGTACACTTTGACATTAACACTTTTGTATGTTTACTTGTATCAGAGGATATCTTCACTGAGGTATTGCTACTTTTAATTAGGTACAAGATCTGAGTACTTCTTCCACCTCTCACTGAAATACAATATGAAACACAACTGTCAATTAACATAAATGATCTGCTCCTTTTCTTTTTCAAAATGTAAAAGAATTTATTTAATGAATTTATTACTTTGAAAGCATCTTATAGTCAAGTCTGTATGTGAATAACTAAATGAGGAGGAGTGCTTCACTGTGTTGTTACTAACGTTTTGTCTCCAGCAGTGGGGAGCAGCTCACTGCTGCACTGCACTGTGAAATGCAACCTTGCCTATTTTATTTACAAAATTTTGTTGTATAGTAAAAAAAATACAGGAAGGGAATTCATGTTTGTGATATGTTTAGCTACAAATGATTAGCAAATAAAATCTCAATTTATCCAGAGGCTCTCTCATCATTTCTTTTGTACCCAGATGTAATTTTACAACAAAAATTTTATTAAATGTTTTAATTAATTTTAATTTTTAAATTTAAATAAATTTACCCCCCCCCCTCAAAGTGATCAATGCTACTTCAACGTGAACAGTCTATAGTGCGATAGAACGATAAAATCCGAAATGGACCACCCACTGTCAGCACTCGCGTTCATGAGACAATATTTTTATGTTGGCACCATGTTGTGCTATTTCATTTTGAGATTATTTTCTATTGAATATTGAAGTTCATAAATAAGTGTTTTGGCATGCC
>JBBPCS010002835.1:0-13015 GCA_037974645.1 Hollardia meadi
TCTCTCTCTCTCTCTCTCTCTCTCTCTCTCTCTCTTTCTCTCTCTCTCTCTCTCTCTCTCTCTCTCTCTCTCTCTCTAATACACCCTTTCAGATCAGAACCGTTTCCAAACCCTGCAGGTGCATCTGGCAGGCCGCCGCGTGAACATGTTTGATGACACAACTTAACATGGAAAAAAAGCAATGTGGCTCTTATGAATATTGCCAAGCGAGAAGCTGATCATTACTCACTCCAAATCCCTCCCGGTAAAAGAAGTGCGCAAACCCACTCTATGATGATGGAGGATTTGTTCTTATGGAACCACATGAAAGGAACAGGGAGCTACAATGCCTTGTTTTCTGTTTGCATTTTCCCTGCATCTGGAGAATGTGACGGTCAGGCAATTGAAACCAATGATGGATTGAAAAATTACAATGTTTTTTTGCAGTCTTCACACACACACAGACGTAATGTATGTATAATGTATGTTGTATGTAATGAATTAATGACTAGGAGACATGCAAAGCTGGAAAAGAGGACTGAAAACCTCAGTGCATCAAAGTAGATAACCTGCTGTGTGTTTTATGTTTGATGGTGATTTATTTATGCTTTAGGACTGCAACTAACTGCAGTGAAACTGTATGAACTATTATTTTCTTCAGTTTCTTCTTCTCCCGCCTTCAGTTGCTCCATTAGCAGTCGCCACAGCGGAGAGTCTGTTTCCATCTCACTAGCTATCTGATTGATCCGTATATTTGATTTGGCAAAGGCTTTTTATGCCATATGCCCTTCCTGCGCAACACTCCCAGTTTATCCACGCTTGGGACTGGCAATGGGGAATGCTGCAAAGCTCCTGAGTTTCTCAAAAGGTTCTTGAGAAAGTTCATCCAGTGGAAATGCCCTAATATTACCATAGTTTAATCAAGCTAAATATTACTAAATGTTTTACAGTGAGCAGTAGGCATAAGGTGATACATTAAGGCAATCATTAGAACCCACCTGAAACAGGCTTAACAATGCAATATTTTGCTAAATAACATATTGCAACAGGTATAACATTATTGGCTTCCTGAGGTTTCTTCCATTTTTTCCCTGTTTAAAGGGATTTTTGGTAAGTTTTTCCTCACTTGAATTGAGAGTCCAAGGACAGAGGATGTCCAACTCTGTACAGATTGTAAAGGCTAGTCCAGCATTGTGATTTGTGATTCTGGGCAATAAACAGTACATAAAACTGACTTGACCATTGACGTAAATAAAGATGGATGACACGTCTCCTCTTCCTCCCATTGTACAAAAATGAAGCCAAAAATCTCACATACGAGCGCTGCCATCTTGCAGTGGTGACGTCATTTGAATTTGTTTTTAATAGCATCAAATAACTAATTAAAACTGATCAGAAAAATTTATACTCGAACATACATCACCGTGATAAGAATTAAAAAGAGAGAAACCATCTTTGAGAACATTTATTTGAGGTTACTTCGAGTTTTAAGTTTGGCCCATGTCCTACTTGACATTTTTAAGGGGGAGGAGTTTATGACCTATACTACAGCCCACCACCAGGGGGCGATCGATGTGTTTTGGCTTCACTTTTGGGGAGCACTCATGTTGTACATCTTTATATAAAGTCAATAAATTTGACTTGACTTGACATTATGGCCAAATGTTATAATTACTTTTTTATGTGATGTGAAAGTCACTGCTGCAATATTAAGATTGACAAAAACTTAAAATCCTGAAAATTTGTATAGCAGTTATAGATGGTGGTTACCTTCGAGACTACTAAAAGTATTGTTTTTATGAGTAGGTTTTAACTTGCATCAAACAATAGGACAACAGAATGTTTCTGGGAAACTGTTTTTTTCTGTTTCGAGATGTTTTTTAGTTTACTTTTAGTCCAGTGACTCTTAATAAAAGTGAGAATGATTTATATAAAAGTACTTGTACAAAAGGTCCAGCACTGTCTCTGTTGTCTGCTCTGTCTCCAAGGGCATAGTAGACACACCTTCAACACTGAAGTAGCTCTGGTGAAGAACTGCTGGTCCTATAAACTACAGTCCACACAGACACACAGGTTGATCCAATGAAGCCAGGCCATGTTGCTTTGTTTCTCTTACTCACTGAAGCTGTGTCCTCATGTGTAGTTCAATGACTTGACATTCATTATTGGCTTGTGAGTTGTGTAGTATGTGCTGTCTGTTTGTCTGGACTGCAGGAACCTTTGTTATTGACTAATATACTGTATATCTACACCTATACCTGACTGGGAATCTAGGCGTGAAATTATTAGTTTATTAATTCCATTATCTGTTTAACACCTCATCTTTTATTTCCTATTGGCTTTTTATTTGACATTATGTATATCTAATGTCCAGGCATATTAGACTATATGCCAGGTCTAATGTTGGTTTTCCTTTCACCCCATTATGCAACACGCTGCCACAGCTGCTGTTCAACAGCCAATCATATTGCTTTTGCCTTCATTACACCTGCATCCTCCTACAACCGCAGCCGCGATTGGTCATCTGACTGTGACCACCAGCCTGCATCGCAACTTCCTCCTCCTTTTCAGTTACACATTGACCTCTAAAAATTCACATTTGTATACTTAGAATGCAAAATATATCCTTTTTTTGGCAACTTTTTTTAAACACGTCTGTGATCCAGGATACCAATCTCAGCCATTGCCTTTGTTTTTGCAAGATTACTGAAACACAGACAGTAAACAAAGTTTCAGCTTACTGGCAACAACACAAAGGTGGTGGTAGTGGAGGCTCACTGACTCAAAAACAGTTTCATTTGCAGCTCTTTTAACAAACTGTCTATTTACATGAATTTGATGTTGATTTTATCTTGCCTGGAGCGAGATACGTTGCCATTCCTGCTGAAGGCACAATTGAATATATTTGCTGGCTGATAAAAAACTGAAAATATGTGTTTTACACATTTGTGGAATTTTTCAGTGTGGTTTACACTCGCCAACTGCACCCACTCCTTCTCAAGGCAAGAAGAACCTGCCGAAGCCTCTAGTACAGATCTGGATGTACTTCAACAGGACTGTAAATGAAAGGACTCCAGCTATCTGATCCATTCTGTGTGAAAGCTGCAGCAGGAGACGTGTCCCAGAGGACCTGTCACAGTTTGATAAGGAAGGCAGGAGTTGAAAAAGAAGAGGAAAAAAAAAAGTCAAAGTGGAAACTGCCCCCCTTCCATCAAACGTCGCACACTCAAGCACACAGTGTACACACACACCCTCACAATGACACTCCCTCACTTACTTGTGTGCTCTGATTTATACACTCCTGCTATCTCCACTTCACACTATTGACCGGGCACAGTCTATTTGATCATGGAGACCAACTTTCTCAAGTAAACTGGTGCTCACACATCAACTGAAAAACTTCAAAAGTCTTGAAGGAGAACAGATCCTTTTCTGGCACAGACCCATTCCTTCCACGTGGACAACTGAGTGAGCTTCATAGTTTTGATGACAGTCTGAAGCAGAAACCAGGAAATAGAAATCAGCGTAAACAAGCCACTAGACGCAAATAGACGGGAACAATAATAAGAAAGGCAATGACATAAACCGCCTTTAAGAGGAATTCAGTTTTAAATGGTCTCTAGAGAATCACTTTTGGCAGTACTACAGTACTGAAATGTACACCTAATGTCTCAAAGAAAAAATAACGAAATAACGTTGGATCAATCAATCAGCTTGCTTGATGTGCAGGTCCACACTACATGTTTTGGGGATTTGAGATGCGTGCATGTCAACTCCTCTGGAAGCAAGACCTTGAAACATGTGTCGAGGGGATCTTTAACTCATTCTCAGCCACAGCTAAGTGATCATCGTCATTGATCATAATTTTAAATTTCTTCTCATATTCAGTTTATATCAAAAATGAAGTACATGAATGCTCAGCAAGTTTAGCTCTCAAAATTACTTTGCGCTTGGAGTGCTCAAGCTGACTAGAAAGGTGCTATAAATGCAGTCAATTTAACAAGCTTACAAACTATATAAGATTTTGTCAAAAGAATTGGGGTCACATTTGGAAGCCTGGATATGGCTATTTGATCAGCTGTGTTTGATAATTCCCACCTTTGAAAATGGCACTTTTGGTTAGCTTTCAATCCAGGTTGGAACAAGAACTACAGTAATTTTATTCATTTTAACAGCTCAGTGTGTCATTAACCATTACCCTTTTCAAACCAACATTTGTACCGAATCCGAATGGTGGCATAAAAAAAGTACTTCCAATCTAAATTTCCACCTTTCAGCTGACAGAGAGGTCACCAGGACTGTTATTAGAGGAGCATCACACACTGTAATCACCACAGAAATTCAACTCGTCAATTATAAAGATAAAATAAATACACCCACTATCATATGTATTAGAGAGAGCTGTGGTTCAGTCCACTCTTTCATTTTCCTTTTTAATGAATTTATTTACATTTAAATACATGTTTAACAATGTTTTGTTTCTCTTGGGGAAAATAACCAGACACTCACTGATAGACATTTTAGCCAATAATGTTGGCCATAGGAGCACAGCAGGTCAATGGCCTTTTTACGCTGTCTGAACACCTGACATTTAGAAATAATCAAGGTGGGGGGATACAATGAGACAGCAGGCCTTTTTCCATAATATCCCATTATACCTTGGGTGGCAGTTAGCACATTAATATGTAAATATATGACACTGGCAGAAGTACACACAATGTTCATTTTGGAAACTGCAACAAATTCAACTCTAAAACATATCTCTGGTCAGTTATGTATCACCCCCTTTATCTTCACTCCTAAAATGATCACCCCCAATGGCAAAGATGGTTCAGTAAAGCTTAAAATTGAGAAGTGAGCCCTTCCAGGATGACTTAAACTATCATTAAGACGATGACAGAGCAGTTAACGGCCAGGCAAGGAGGATAAATGACTCTCTTCTGCAGTTCAATGCTCGAATGCCTCACTGTGTCTCTGTCCATAGATCACAGGAATGCTGAGGAGGTGGCCAGATGCAGTAGTCGAAGTCAGAAGTTCTGCTGATCAACATCTATTTCATCTGCATCTATTTATGTGGTGTTCACGCCCACATGCAATCAGTCTTCCCAAGTTCTAACTTGCCAAAGTTTCCAAGATTTGAAAAGCCTTGGTCATTTAGGACATCACAAGTGTTCAACTGAGCACTCAACAACCTGTTGGAAAAAAGTGAAAAATGCCATTGCATGTCCTATATTTAAATTGCCTTGGTGGATATTGGCAGATACAAAAATCAAGGGAGATTAACAAATTTAGAGACAAAGTCATATACATTCTGGCCTAGAAAGCCAAAATCCATGAACTATGTATTTGGATAAAATTGAGTACACTTTTTGACATTGTTGTTGCTGTTTTACAATATTAAAACATTAACTATGCTAAATAAATATAGAATTTCTGTGAAAGCAAGCTAAAAACTCTTAACCAACTGTTGCACAAACAGAATGACACAACTACACAGAAAGTTAGCTGGTGAGATAGCAAAAGATAAATTAATTATACATTTTTTCCCTAGCTGTTATCTTTCATTGAAAAGATACAAGTTATGATGAACCGGTAACTTAGTAACTTAGGTAGTTACCCCATTGCATAACCCAAACATTGTCCAATGCCTAGTTGCAATAGTTGCAAATTTTATGTCGGCCTATTATTTGTGCTCTATGCTAGTGAGGGAGCCATGGATCAGGTGGTAGAAAAGTTGACCACTAATCGGAAGATCTGCGGTTTGATCCCTGACCCCTGAGTCCTTGGGCAAGACACTGATCCCTGGTCTGCTCCCCAGCAACTGGGGATGCACAAGCCAGTGCATTCCTATTTGCTGATCGTGGATAACGATGACTTGTTCATTTCTTACATGGTTTGCAGGGTAAGGAAAAGCAGATTTGTCTTCAGCATGCTGAAGTGTTTTCCCTAAAGGGGATTTTGTATAATACTACCACATGAAATTGGACTTGTTGACTTACAGTCTTACAATGTAAAAAGCTCTAGTTTAGAAACATAATTACTTAATGGATATGGATAGTGTAATGGCTAGTGTTAGCATTGTGCTATGGTCAGCAGGGCTCAGCAATAACATTGCCTGATTGCCCGGGGCATGTAAAATGCCATGTCAGGCTTGTTATTTTAGTGGTAACACAAGAATCAAACACACTTCTTTGGGGGGAGCTAATGGAGGAGCTCACTCCTTAGCTGGAAGTAGCTAAGGAGTGAGCTATCTCGCTTCCTTATTATTTCTGTTGAGAGTTTCACCAATCAGTCACTCAAGAGAAAATGGCAGCAGGTATCACATACACCTCATGTGCATGTACACATATATATTCATTTTAGATATATTTGTATAAGAAAGAAAGTCAATTTCTGATGCACTTAATCTTCCTGCTCCTACAGTTAATGTGACATTTTGTGACCTTCAAAGAACCACACACGCGCACTGAAGCAAAAAGACATGTCATTATTGATCAATCCCGAACTGATGGTGACATGAAACAGTGTGTACACCGTGTGTGTGTGTGTGTGTGTGTGTGTGTGTGTGTGTGTGTGTGTGTGTGTGTGTGTGTGTGTGTGTGTGTGTGTGGTGGCTGACATCCTGCCAGATAAGATGAGGTCTCCTGGTCTGCACCCAGTTCTTAATTAATGAGTTATTAGACTGGTGGAGACTAAAGTATTGGTTTGACATTAACAACACACAGGTTTGTGAGGGCACACATTGGCGTGTGTGTAATAAGGTGTGGATCCTGTTGACATCTGAGTGGGGATGATGATAATGATGATGATTATGTCAAACTGACATCCTGTAAAGCAACTGGCCTGGAGATATGATGAAAGACCCAAACCCGTTTCACAGTTAAAGAGATACTCCACCAAACATTGGGATCAATTGTTTACTGCTGCGCATCCAAGGTAACTTTTCAGAATTACTTTCTTACATATATATGTACATGTGTAGATATATATGTACTGTATTTATGTACTGTATATGATGCTCAAAATAGAGATTTTCATTGGAGTTTTCCTTCAAGATTTTGGGAGAGGTTCTTAGATATAGTAAAGCAATAGTTTGACATTTGGGGAAATATCCACTTTTCTAAGTTTATTTTAGCAAAAACACCGGAAACAGGGAGTAACAGCTAGCCTAGGTCTGTCCAAAGGTATAAAAAAAAGAAAAAAACACCAACAATTAACATTGCTGTCTTCGTGCTTCTTAGTTAGAAAGCAAATAAGTTCTTCTTCTTCTTGAAAATCTGCCTTCCTATGCGTAAAAATTTTCCAAACCTTGCACACAGTTTCAGCCCTATGCCAAACTTCCTCAGCTGACTTATCTTACCTATCTGCAAAGATAGTCCTGATGGTGGCACTACAGCAAACATCTAAATTTTAAAACTTTGAAAATTCATAACAAATCAACCATAGTTTTTGTTCAATTGACGTGAAACTTGCAAAAAGGATCTTGATAGACGAAGTGTGGTAAATTTCAGAATTTTAATTTCAAAAAATGAATTGCTGACCACATTTTGAATATTATCGTCATGTAAACAATGGCAGTCAATTGCACTAAGAGCATCTTTAAACATCAATCTCTCACATATGGAGCAGTCAATCTTTATAAAAATAATTTATAGATATGTCTTTGTTGTATAGATGAAGGACACAAATTCTCAGAATTTTCTCTTGATTTGTGAATTTTTTACACTAGTTTAAAATTTACCTTTACATGCAGCCCTGCTGATTGTCTAAGTCACAGTGTGAAGCCAACTGGTTTCTCATTCTGCAGGTAGCTTAGTGAGATCATCACTCACCCTCTGTGTGTAAGGTTGTGAGTTTGAGCCCCGGGTGATGCAGTATGAACGTCTTGTTCATTGTGCTGGGGTCTGCATGTTTTAGAAGTGTCCGTGCTCCAACACACCTGATTAAAATGATTGTCATCAAGCCTGATAACAAGCCATTCATTTGAATCAGGTGTGTTGGAGAAATATCTAAAACATGCAGGGCAGGGGGTCCCAGGACCAGAACCAGGACCAGGACCGAGAAACACTGGATTAGAGACAAATGATTTCTAAAAACTTTGTCATTTATTAAGTTTTAAATTATTATGGTCTGGGCTCTTGTGTTGTGCTGACAAGGTCATCATGTATTTGTTATGTGTGAAGCCACTTCATAATTCTCAATCTCATAATCTTATGTATGGACCTGGTAAGCTGCGAAAGCATTTCCCTTATTGGGACCAATAAACTTGGCTGAATCTAATTCCTGCCATCTCAGATCACCTCTCTGTGTAGCTCAACATGATCACAATGTGCCCTTTGTGTCTAAGGTTGTGAGTTCAAGACCCAGGTGATACAGAATGAAAATCAGGCGTTGTGATGTGTGAATTAGACTTGACATCCCCTTTAATTAGCACGAAAGAATTGTAAATCCTTGATTACAAACCAGTTTGGCATCTCTTTTTCAAGAGACACCCCGCATCTCCATTCACCATGCATATGCCTGCTCACTAAAACTTTTCACTCTGCACTCCATAAGAGTAATTGACGTTATAGATATGATTTGGATTGTAACATTAAAGATAACATAACAATGTCAAACAGGACATGATGCTGTGATATCTGGTGTGTTGTGTTCTCTCAATAACAATGACGACCTCTACAAGTATGTTTCATGCCCTGGGGCCTGTACTACAAAGTGAGTTCAACATACCCAGGATATCTTTCTGTTATCTGGCTTCGCTAACCCTAACAATCGCAGTCTGCCTAAATTAATTAGCTTATGATGTCACTGCCCCATCATTAGGGCACGAGTAGATCTATATTAACATTTGTGTATATTTTCTATTAAATGAATGAGTTTCTTAGATGTATTCTTACGCTGTCTATTTTACAGTTTTGGCCCTTGCACGTTCAGCTGCAATGCGGCAAGTCAAAAAGATTTGGGAGAAAATAAAAAATAGACTCAAGGCGAAGCTTTCACATCTTATAAGTGCAACAAGTATAAGGCTTTAGTGCTTCCATCAGTGTCTGTTAGGATGATATTGGTATAGGTTATACAAAAGCACAATGAAGTGACTTTGACAGGAAAGAAATTTAAATGAAGAAGACAGAATGAGGCCCTCCTACACATGAGTACACCTCTCATGATCCACCCACCGAGCTCTGGGATCTTCTATGAATGATAAAGACATTTTCCAGAGAATTGATTAGTCAATGGGCAGTCCCTTATACGCGTTTATCTCTTCTCTGGAACATAACCTGCTCCGGAGCAGGTTAGCTGTGCAGCATAAGTTACCAGGCCAATGTAACTCGGTAAGAAGTGAACCAGCTTCGTAACACTGAAAACCCAGAATTAACCCTGGAGTTACCTCGCTAACCACAAATCCTGCTTCGTAGTACAGGCCTCTGGTCACATCCCGCATTGATTACTACATCGCCATCCTCGCTGGTATTCCCAACAAGCTTCTTCCAGGACTCCAAATCATCCAGAACTCTGCCGCTAGAATCATCATCCACACAAAATGGTGGTCAATGGTAGACTTAAGGCCAGGGTATTTTTGAAACAAGGTAGTTTGTATGAAATGCTGTCTAACCATGTCTAAAGGTAAAATGTGTTTGTAACTCTGTTACACATGTCCAAAAAACCTGGGGAAGGTTCAGGTGCAATAGTTGCTTAATTTGAGACAATAGACTCACTTTTTGAAAGTCTGGAGAGAGGGGAAGCAGAAAAGGAGTGAGAGAGAGTCAGGCATCAGACATGGAGCAAAACGGTTTGAAGGACATTTTCACATTTTGTGAATTAAGGATTTACTTCGACCAAACCAGAGGTGATTATGAAAAGACGAACCAGGATGGTTTTGGTTGAGTTTTATTTTGTTTATGTCTCATTTGAATGAAGTGTGTTTTATGATGAGTGAACAAGAAAATTAAGCTCGTCTTAGTTCAGTAAAAGACAGAAACTTGAATTCAGAAGGTGTACTATGGGGGACTATCACCTCTAGAGGTACAAAGTGGTATTACGAGACAGGACAGGCCGGGTTGTATTGTATTGTATTGTATTGTAGAGACTACACCTCAAGAACAAAGGGAACAAGGTTTGTTAAGTTGTCTCTAAGTTGTTAAGAAGCTGCTTGATTGCAAAGGGTTAAAAATTGTGTTCTCTGCTTTTCTCATTGGACTTCGCATTCAAATGTCTTATCCACTATCTTTCTACGTGATTTTGATTCATACTTTGGTCATGCCTTGCCAGATATGTTTGAAAAAAGATGAGAAGCAGAAGCATGAATACACCATCAGATCAAGTCAGAGCCAAATTTCACAGCATCATAGCCAAGCAAGCTGTGCCTATAACAACCCAGATATGCTTGGTGCCAGGTTTTATACACAAAGAGATGATAGTAAAACATAATGATGAAGCTTTGAATAGGTAAAATTCAAGAAAGTAATAGTTAAAAAACTGGAAGAAAGGAAAACAACATAGACACGAAGGGCAAGATTGAAGGTTGAGATATTCTCTTTAAAATGCAATGCCATCAAGCAGTTGCATCTCTTTGATCTTCCACTTAAAGCCTTTCTACTTATTGGAGAGTGATTTGAAGAACAAGCTTGAGAAAGCATGAACGATGAAATCAAAGGAAGTGCAGCCTATTAACAAACGCACAAAAATTAATGAACCAAATAGTCATCAGAAATCCAGGTTGACAAGGGTAATTAGTGGAATACCGGCTGGAATAATTAACAAGTTTAATGAGAATGTATTTGCACAACGCAACAAATCTTAGGGCTCCAATACCAAACCCACTTTAATTTCTATTGTACATGTGCTCTGTGTCTCTGTGTGAAACATGTGTGTGTAGTTGTGTGTGTGTGTGTGTGTGTGACAAGTCTGCCTTTATCACACATTCACTTATAAACAAGCCTACTATATTCTGTGAGTGTCCTATAACTTTCTCTCTTACTTGAATAATGGTTGGTACAGTATACTGATTATTTCTTAATTATTAATGGGCGTTGATGATGATTATTAATGTATTATTATTATTATTATTATTATTACTAGTCCTACCAGGAAATCTGCCTTCCTGTGTATGAAAACTATCAAACTTTGCACACAGGTCCAGTCCTATGGTAAACTTCATCAGCTGGCTTTGTGTACCATTAGTCCTGATGGTGGCGCAACAGCAAAATATAGGCCCAATTGAGTAGAAATTGTCCATCACTCGTTTTTTTCTCAAAAACTCTTTAAACCTATCTCCTCCTACATTTTTGGTCAATTGACACCAAGTTTGCAGCACAGCATCTTCAGACTTCAGCCAGATTTTTTGAAATGTTCAAATTTGAGCCCAAACAACATCAAAATGTTTGACAGCAAACAGTACTATAAAGAGACACTGCAAATGTAATAATAATATAATGTAATAATAAATAAATCTCCATTGTGAAAAATTAAGTGTGGTAAATTTCAGAATTTTATCTAAAAAAAAAGAATTTTTGACAATATTTTGAATTCCTCTTGTAACCAATTGCAGTCCGTGGGGATTAGAGCATCTTTAAAGATCAATTTCTTATGTAACAAGCTTTAAATTACAGACACCTCTATGTTGTGTAGATGAAGTACACTAATTCTCTGAAGTTTGTCTTGATTATAAATTTTTTTACACTAGTTTAAAATTTGCCTTTACATGCAGCCCTGCTGATTGTCTAGAGTCAGGCTCAGACTACAGGAGTTCTAAAATCAGATTTTGAAATTGGGTTGCATCACACACATGAGGAGAAACTTCAGAGATAATCTTTTCTTTTTCTCAAACATGCTCACGCTACAAGATTTGAAAAGAATGGTGCATCACACACTACAGGATATTTACGCAACACCTCACGTGATCTCTCAACGTCATCTCAGAGAGAACGAGACGGACGTAAACAAAACAGAGACTGGCGAAACAACTTGCTGTAGCAACGCTAATACTTTGCAGTGAGAAAAAACAAAAGCAGAAGGCTAAACGGGTCTGGATGAGGAAATGGATGGGGAGACGCTGTCAACACGGGTTGTCTATTCTTCAACGAGAACTGGAGGTGAAATTTAATGTTTTAATATCAACTGTAGCATGTATGCTAGCTAACAATAGCCTCAAGGGCTATAATATTTACTTTTGCTTGACAACAGACCGTAAGACAACACTGATCCACTTCCGTCTCCTGTAACCCTGTCTCTCTCATTGGCTATTGTGAAAGAACTGACATAATCATAATCCTAAGCACCTCAATTTTAAATCCTAAATATCAAACGGCCCCGATGAGTCTGTGAGCAGATTGGGAGGTTTAAAACTGATCTGTAAGCCGCGCACATTACAAGATAATCTGGGCCGAGCATCGGTACCGAGGTCCCAAACCCTGATGCTTTGGGACCTCGGTAGCAAAACACATCGGGGTACCATCGGGGTTAAATCGGTCCGAAACTCCTGTAGTCTGAGCCCGGCTTTAGTCAAGAGTGTGTAGCCAGCTGGTTTCTGACTTTGCAGGTAGCTCACTAAGACCAGGACTTGCCCTTGGTGTCTGAGGTTGTGAGTTCATTGTGAGCCCCAGGCCATGAAGTATTAACATCTTGTACCTGATCAGGCATTGTGCTGGGGTCCCCAGGACTAAGAAACACTGGATTAAAGACGCATAACTTAAAAGAACTAATTTAATAACTTTGAAATTATTATGGCCGGGGCTGTTCTGCTCACAGGTCATCATGTATTGGTCATAACCATGTGTGATACCACCTCATAATTACTGACAGCTAAAAGTGCTTCTTTGCGTAGCTCAACATGATCTCGACGTGCTGTTAGTGGCAAAGGTCGTGAATTCAAGTCCCGGGTGATGCAGAATGAAAATCAGGCATTGTGTTGTGTGAATTAGAGACATGACTTCAGGCTTTAATTATAATTTTGGTCGAGGCAGTTCTGCTGATGGATCCTCCTGTATTTCTCATTTGTCTTTATCCTCTTCCTTTTATCATCTTCCTCCTCAAAATG
>JBBPCS010002836.1:0-13013 GCA_037974645.1 Hollardia meadi
CACACCGATGGCTATGCCTTCGGGGGCAATTTGGGGTTCAGTATCTTGCCCAAGGACACTTCAACATGCTGACTGCATCGGTCAGAGATCGAACCACCGATCCTCCGATCAGTGGAAGACTGCTTACCTTCTGAGCCATGGCCGCCCTGCTGAACTTACTGAACTGTAACTTTAATGAAGGTAGGATTTATTGCAGCAATGTTCTATCAAACCACTCCTGCAATGCTATCCACTTTTCAGCTGTACATCTCTACCTCAGTATGATTCACACGGGACCCAAAGTTTTTGCCAAATATGGCCAAATGCACGACTTCTCTGTCCTACCTTCCACTCCTCCACAAGGACAGGGGCACAATTCAAAAAGAAATAGCATTTTTGGCCACATATTTGGAATCGTTTAAATATTTTGTTTGCATGGACAGCCTGTATAGGCAATGGAGAAGGGATGGCTCGATGACTGAGCTGCCTCTGTAAGTGATTCAACAGATTTCCTCTAACGAGTCATGTCAGATGTATGTCGACCAAACACCTGCCTCAATATCAGCCTTGGTGATGATTCTATTTCCAGGTTTTCAGACTGACTTCTCAATTTTCCTCACAAATACCTAATTGACAAGCTGATTTATATGCATATTAATCCATGTCCATACGTGCCTGTCCATGCACCTGCAAAGTATTTGAAGTTCATTTTGATTTATAAGGGGAAAGTGCATGCAGGTTAACAGATATAGTTTTATAAATCATAATATTTTTGAGTGCACAGTTTTTTTCTTCTGTGCTCTTGTATCCTGTAGTATGTAATTAGTGTAGACTAGTAAGTAAAACCTCTGGCCCATGGGTGCTTATCTGTGTACACGTCCATCAGTCTTCCTCTCAGCAGGACCGTCACTCTGTGGTGAAGCGTGGTGAGGGAGAGTCGCCACCCAGCACCAGCCCTGACAACACCAATCACACTTTTAAATTCTTCCCTGGAGACGGACAAGCACTGCAGGTATGCTAGTTCAGCATCCAGCAGCGATTCCGTCGTGTGGGTTGTTTAAGTGACTCCACAAAGCTAGTTAACAGATGCTTGAGTCTGTTTTTCCTTCCTGTCTCCAGATCACCCCTCTCACAGGTACTCACCCACTCCTGGTCATGGTCAATCCCAAGAGTGGAGGGAGACAGGGGGAGCGGTAAGTTCCCGTCACCCACGGGCCTCATGCTGTGGTCTGTTTTACTAGTATCTTTTAAATTTATTGAAATATCATGTATGGACACCATGCATAGGAATTATAAATTAAGAGGTTGATGACAGCCATGTGGCCAAACATAAACACTTTGAAACCTGATTATTTAGAGGTCAAAGATTATTGGTGCTCAGGGCGTCCCAGTAGCTCACCTGGTGGAGTGCACGGCATGTTTTAAGACAGAGTCCTTGCTGCAGCGGCCTTGGTTCAATTCCTACCTGATGCCCTTTGCAGCAGCTTGCAGTCATCCCCGTACCCCTGTTTTCCTTTGCCAGTTTTCCTTTAACTGTTTTCATTAGTCATATGAATTTAAGTCTTTGCATTTAAGCTTTTAATTTTAGCCCAGATATAATATTAGTAATTAAATACCACTGTTATTAGAGGTCTTTAGTATATATAACTATACTTATATAACTATAAGGAAACGAAACCATAGTTGCTGCACCTTCCTGCTGTCCCCCTGAATGCAGTCATTTAAAGATGAAGAGGGCCGTACATTGTTGCTTTACTCCCCACCTACCACACAGCAGAGCCCAATCACACCCTGTTGCTCTGCCTCAGCTTGAGACATTACCATAGCAACATACCCTTTGTTACCACTACAAAGGAAATTATTCTGTATTAATAGATATTATAAGAACAAAAAAAATATCTCAACAGGAAGCCAGAGGCTATTGTTTTGCTACATTTGTCTGTGTCAAAACTGAAGCAAGTTTTTCCATTCAATTTCAGAACATGTTCAGTTTGATTGATGACTGCAGCAACCTATCAGAAGTCGTAGAAGCTTCTGCCCAACATGCAAATATTATAATTTTAAACAGATTTTACATCATCTGTCCAAATCTGGGTCATCTACTGTAGTCTAATAAAATACACTGAGTAGACTCCTGTTGGATATCAGAAGCATATTAGGAGCCAGTAAAAGTTGTCTTTATGAGATGTCCATGAATGTGATTGTGCTGGCTTCAATGAGCATTTTATATAACCCTCACAAGGTTACAAGAAACTACTGTGGTGACATGCAGCTTGCTAATAACACTAACAGTTTGTCAGAGTAAAACTATCAGAAGAAAGAGTGAAGGGCAAGCAAACTAAAACTCTCTACTTCTTTATCTCTTTTTTATGCCTCTTCTTCCTGAGCTCTCAAATGATTATCTCTGGCCATTTTAGACAGAAACTGCAGCACCACTTCACAACAGATTATTTAGGATGCACGTTGAGGTTGTATAGAAGTTGTTTCACATAGCTTTAGTGAAGCTATATGATGCTTAAACATTCAAACCCACAATACCATGATTTTTATTACTGCATCATTCCACTGAAATTGAATATGTAGACTTTTTAGACACATTTTCCTGGAAATTAGCCTGGTACATGTACTTTTTATCTCTGGAAACTAATTCAAGAATTCATATCATATCATGATGACATTTTATATCCAAGAGATCAAAGGTCAACTTCACTGTGACATCATGTTTTCTGGCCATTATTCAACACCATAACTCATGAACAGAAGGGGAGATTGTGACCATATTTCACATTTGGTCAGATATTGAATTGGTGACACTAATTTTGGGTGTCCACCTTGAAACTGTGCTGATTCTATAGATCTTCTATGCTGCCGGGTTGAACATGTGTGTGAAGAATCCATGTTTTAGAATTTGTAGATCCACGTTCTCTCAGAATCAGTTTTATTAGCCATGCAAGCTCATTGGTTCTGCTGATATTGAGCTTCAGGTGATGATGGTGCACCATGTGATGAAGTTCTCTATCAGTCCTCTGTACTCTGTAAAAATTGTCTCCATGTGAAGACAGCATGTTTCTCACTGGAAATTATTCTCTTGAATCATACATGTCAATATAAGTATAACTTCCATTTTGACAAGAACCACACTTACTACCTTAAATTAAATTCCTTCAAAGTCTTCACTACATATATGAGTCTGGACAGACATGGATGAGAACTGCAACTTGACTGGTTGGCAACATGCAGTGAAGCTGCAAGATCACTGTAATTTTTCTTTATTTTTGATTCTTCTAATATATAGATGATCTGTCTTTCTCTGGAATATTCAACTTGCATAAGTCTGATGTAAAAATTTGCATATGCTGGTCAGTGCACTCCATAATTGCTCACTGGATTTCTAACCATTTGAGTTGTTCGCTTCTCTCTTCTTCCAGGGTACTGAGGAAGTTCAGGTACCTACTCAACCCCAGGCAGGTGTACAGTTTGGAGCGAGGGGGACCAATGGTAGGGTAAGTCTGCTGCATTAATCTCTATCTTGCTGATTTTATGTCAGTGAACGGATAGAGCAGGGCTTTGTCAACCATTTCTGTCCCAGGTCACTGTTCATAATGGAGGCCTCAGCAATCAGAGAGAGCTGCCATGTTGACATGTGAATATGAGGATGGCACTCTTGTTTCTTTCAGAACATGATCAACTGTATTCATTTTTTAACTTCAGATTTATCAAACAATTGTAAGGCTCATTCCACAGGATTTATTTCTTGAATATTTATTTCTTCTGATCAGATGTGTATGTTGGAGCTTTAAAAATCTTTTAGGTCTTTGGGGTTAGGATACAAACCTGCGCCTATAGCATAAAATATATATGCAAACTTAATTCTGATTAATATACAGAGTACGCCCCCTAGTGTTCAATGAAAGGGAATGCATATCTTGATGGATAGATTGGATGGATAGTAACGGATGGTAGGTGGGCTAATTTCATCTGTTTTTTCGCCATCCAGTCTTATGGAATATGTGCATGGAGCATTATCAGACACCTTCTGACAGCACAGTTCCCATTCTACTTAACCTGAGGTCGGCGAAGGAGAACGGGAACACTGCATTACTGCCGTGCTGTGCATTTGACCTCTTGACACACACACACACACACACACACACACACACACACACACACACACACACACACACACACACACACACACACACAAAGATGTCAGAGCTGAGTGCAGCTTGTACTTTGAAATGAATGCTGTTGTGCCTTTTGTCCATTCACAGAAGAAAATGCCCTACACAGCACAAGGGCTGTAAATGCTTTATCTTGAAGGTGAAGCACTCTGTTCACCCTCCTTCCATCACTTCCATTTATGTGAATCTCTCTCCTCCATTGTGTGTGCACATCTCTCTCTCTCTCTCAGTCATGACTAGCAGAGCAGCTGCCCTCGAGACTCCATTGTAGGAAAAGCGACGAGTGACGCACTCAGGCCTCAGGGGGCAATGCTGTAGATGATACATGCAGCTTGTTACTCTGATGTGTATTAGACACTGGATAAGATATCAGTATTATGATCTGAGACTCAGCCCTTTGGAATTTTAATTTTTCAATTATCATTATACTGTAGTTTAACTGTTTACAGTTTTGTGAAAAAAACAAGAGTTTTTGTTCAAAGAGACAAAAATTAATAAGTTTAATAAGCTTTAGACCTACATCCACAAAATGTCTTCACTTATCACTATTTGTATGTGAGGCAAAAATAAGTTTTTGTTTTTGTTTTTTTAACGTTTTTGTTATCAGGACATTTTTTATTCCATATATGAAACAATGTTGCTTCCACAGTGTCTGAGACCAAGCATATTTTGTTGTGATTGGGACTTACAGTATTCATGTTTCATTAATTATTAATTTAGAAGCTCCTTTCTCGCGTTCAACTTCATTTTTTCAAGTGTTTATGGTCTGTTATGCCAGTAACACACATCAGAGCACAGGTGCCTTGTCACATTTGAATTGAGGTGATATAATACTGTTATTGCTGAGCAGTGGGACAGTTGTTCTGAGGCTGCTAAGAAGTTCTATAGTAGGCCCAAGTGAATATAAGCACATGCATATAAATAAACACAGAGCTGAATGAAGGTCTGTTGTCACATAGAGGGTTAACTTTCACAACTGTTACCAAGGGTGCCCTGGCAACAGGCTCAGTAGGCTTATAGGTGAGAGCCAGCTTACTCTGTGTAAACATTGTTTCAGCCCTTCCATTAATGTGAACCTTCATTTGTCTCTTTGTTTGCATGTTTCTCCTAAGCTGTCATACATGTAACATAGCCAGAATTAGGTGGCTAACTTAAAATTTTATGCTGACATGGAAAGGTTACGATTTGATGCGACACACATACAGCTCCATGTTGTGGAAATGGCCCTATGTCAAGTGCATGTTGGTGTAGTTCCTCTGCATGTCCCTTAGAGAGGGTGGTTTGCCTCATGGCCTCTGCATCATCTGACCTGATCTAGAAATAATCACCAACTACTCTGATATGACTGGACCACTGTCAAGATAGTATCAGGACAAAAACTGAGGAGGCAATTTAGTGTACAGTATACATACAGTTTAAAATGTTCAAAGTTTAAAACGTTCAAAAAATGAACTAACATTATCAACAGAATGTGAAGAAACAACAATAATGTTGCATCCATAGTAATGTAACAATAATACATCCATGTATTGTGTTGCAGAGATGCTAACGAGCTAGTCCTGGCCCGTCTTGTCTTTTAATACCACTTTGAACCTGTAGAGGCGATAGTCTGATAGCCCCTGTAGTTTCAGCTGGGAGATGTATACGAGCTGCGTTTGCTAAGTTTCACAAGCTCTCTTAGTGTTTCATCCAATAAGTAAACAAAACAAATTCACAAAATGTCAAGAAAGGAAATATTTAACTGTATATACTGTATAACACCTATTTTCCTTACTAAACAGAAAAATACAACCGTACACCTTCTGAATCAAAGTCTCTCTGTTTTACCGAACTAAGACGAGCTTAATTGTCAAACAAATTGAAACATTGAACATTGAAATAAAAAACACTCAAATGACATGTATAATAAACAAAACTCACCAAATCCGTCTTGGTTTATCTTTCCACAATCACCTCTGGTGTGATCAAAATAAATCCTCAATTCACTGAGTAAGATGTGAAAATATTCCGGCTTTTTGCCAACTGCTCTTTCGCTCCTCTGCCCCTTCACCTCTCTCCTGTCCTTGCCTGCTATGTCTTCTCATCCCCAGAGTCTGTTCTTGTCTGAGCCACTGTAAATCACCTTCATATTGTGTCCCGTTGTCAAGTGTTCAATCACCTTAGATGGCTAAATAATACATTCATGTTGTTCACAGAGAGGCTCACCTAGAGCTGAGCCTGTTAGCTGCAGTTTCTCCCCTAATCTGAGGTCACAGTTCAGACTCAGTTATACGCCATTAGCTCCCAAGGGAAAAAAAGTTATTTAGTTAAAAAAAACTTTGTTTACTTTCTAGCTCCATGGCTAACTGACCTAACACAGAGTTAACTACAGCAAAGAGTATAGTGAATGAATAGCAGTTGGTGGTTACTCTGGTGATATGCTGCCTTCTATAGTTTGGGAGCTACTTATGAATTCTGGTCATTTTTTTACCCCCTTCCCTCCTTTGTCTCCTTTAAAGGAAGGAAATTGTTGTCACAGCTACCATTGAGACAGGAATCTGATCCAGGAGGTCAATAGATACATGAGTATAAAGACTTCATACTAGGCTCAGATGCCAAAGCACAGCACACAGGGTTATAAAATATTTTAAACTCTTAAAAGTTATCACAGTGGAAAATGTTTTATCTTTCATGAATACGAGGGCTGCATTTTTCACACAGGGCTAAAGTCAGTTTGAATGTGGCCTAAGTGCATCTGTCAATACTTTCCAACTTCTCTACCACCGCTGCTGACGTTTATTTGGTGCTGTTGTGAGTATTTACAGCAGCAGACAATGCATTGACTCACTGTGAACTACAATATCAATGTTTATTGTAATAAAGGAACATGACCCTCAGTCAAACCTTGTGGGCCATTGATGTGTTTTTTTTAATAGTTTTTGGACAACAATAGAGCTCTATGGCAAAGAGAAATAACATATACAGTATTAGGCTTGAGCTACATAGGAAATGCTTGTTAGTAGGATCTTTCCACATCAGTGCAAATCGCTACATATAACACTGAATAAGTATCCACTGTACAACCCACCTTATACAGTATTTATTTTAAGATGTAGACATGGTTTAGAATGTCTACAGCCATTACTGTGCAGGACCAGGTGGTTAGTGCGAAAGGGGTCAGTGCGCTGTATGCAGCTGTCTCATGATGGAAAGAGATGAATGTTACTGTCGACACCTTTGTCCTGACGCACATTAAAGGTCCCTTTGAAGGGCACACACTCAGTCACCATTCTGTGACTTGATTCTAGGGGAAAGTGAGGAGAGACCACAGTTAGAGAAGGCACACATCTCTCTCTCTCTCTCTCTGTCTCTCTGCCCAACAGACTTTCAGTTTAGCTCATTATATCACAACTACAGATGTATCACCGATAATACACTTTGACATTTAGATTGAGGAGCTTGAAAAAGGAAACATTGTTTCAACATGTGTTAGTTAAATCTACTGGATCTTCTGTCCTCTCAGGCTCAACTTTTTCCACGATGTCCCTGATTTCCGGGTGCTTGCATGTGGAGGTGACGGCACTGTAGGTTGGATCCTCGAGTGTATAGGTACACAGATTCTATCGTCTGGACCAATGACATATTTAAAGATGGACGATGCATCTCCACTTCCTCCCACTCTACAAAAATGAAGATATGAGCACTGCCAATGTTGTGCTGGTGGCATAATTTGAAACCAGATGCTGCACAGTATTGATCGGGCTGTAGAGGAATGTTTCAGCCCCTTTTAATAGCATCAAATAATAATTAAAATGAAACTGATCAGAAAAATGAACACTTGAACATCAGCGTGATAAGAACTACCTAAAATGACAATAGTCATCTTTGGGCAAAATGTATTTGACGTACTTTTGAGTTTTTAGTGTGACCCATGTCCCATCTGGTAACATGGAGGGGGAGGGAGATCTATACTGCAGCCAGCCACCAGGGGGGCAATCGTGATGTTTTGGAAGCTGTTACGTTATCCATCTTTATATACAGTCAATGGTCTAGAATAATGACTGAAACATCACAAGTTGGATCAGTTAATTTTGACTATGGTTTCTAGAGGTTATGATAACAAGAAATCACATGGGGCAGCAAACATGAGCAGTCAGAAGGACAGGTTGTGAACAAACCCTCCTGTTAGCAAAACTTTTTTTGATAGAACAAACAAAGGTAAAAACCAAATTTTGACCCAGTACAGCTTATAGACAGACTTCCTGTCTCCACTTTGACCTGCCGTACTTCCTGAACATACAGTTACCTGTGCAGTGAGGGATTATAAACAACATTAGATGTGGAATCACATTTTACCTCCAAATAAAGTGGTAGATACAGTACATGGCTAAAAAGTTGGCTTCGTTACATCCTGTCTGACCATCTGAGAGCTTGTGTTTATTGCCACATTCCCAGATCGCAACAATTAGCTTGTTATCAGAATATTGCTATAACCAATATATACAATGGCTGAAGCTATGAAAATGTAAATTGTAATCAAATCAGAATTATTGTTTAGAAACAGTTGTTTCAAGAAGATTAATCTGTTTGTTTTTGACTTTGCAGATAAGGCCAACTTTGCCAGGCACCCCCCAGTGGCCACTCTCCCTCTGGGCACAGGGAACGACCTGGCACGCTGCTTACGCTGGGGAGGAGGTCAGAAACTCATTCAATCATCTGTCTGTTGTGTTGTGTAATCTTTTCACAGTATGTCCATCCATGAATAGTCCATTTACGAAGCTTTGAAGAATAAAATGAAAAAAACAATTAAATTTTCAGTTTTGTTTAGTGGCCGAACATACACTTTCACTTCAATTGGTAAAAAAGTATTCCTTTTACTTACTGTAGGTGCTGTGGGATCTGATATGCTGTATGTCTGCCTTAAGTTGCAAACCATCCACCAGTGCAACAATAGACAGTAACATATATTTAATTCAAGAATTGAAGAATCCAGTACTACAGTTCTAGTGTTGAGCAGCCAAATGTTCAAACAGAGAACACACATACACAGAATTTTATTTTATTTTCATTTTTTGATGGAATGATGCAATCATAAGATAACATGGAGTTTTGGATTGTATATTTCATGTAGTGTAAACATCATATAGCCTCAACGAAGATCTGATAAAGGTCACGCCTTGTGCCAGAAACACAAGGACCCAGACACAGACACAGCAGGCAGAGCAGATTCTTCAAATATATTTATTTAAACTCAAAAGACAAAAGGCTTACTTGGTGTGAGGCAGGCGAGGGTGAAAACCAAAGTATTAGTCCAAACGGCAAAGGCAAAATCCAAAAACCAAAGAAATGTCCAGAAAACAGAAAGGTAAAGTCCAAAAAACACAAGGAACTCGAAGGCACACAGGGATACTCAGGGAACACAAGAACGAAGGCACACAGCAAACAAACACAACGAACTGACAAAGACCAAGGGGAAACACAGATGCATTTTTTCCTTGCGTCTTAGTCCCTCCCACCGAGGAACCAAACGAGGAGAGAGGAAACAAGGAATCGTCCTTTCCTCTGAAGTGTCACGTGAGGCTACGTCCGTTTCTGATGACGGCAGCGGCTGATCACAGCTGAATCAGCTGATCACAACTGGATCAGCTGTCAGTTGGCTTTAACAGCTGGAAAGACTTCTGATGGAGTTTGTCTCATGTTCTCATCTCAGGTTGTCAGATACTGATGATTTGTCATGAGCCCCTCGCGTCTTATTCAGGCGTAGAAGGTACCTTTTGCCATCCATGGCCGACACGCAAAGGCTCGCACCCTACACATCTTATCCTTATGCACACGGTCTAATAAAGACAGTTACCAGTGCAGAGCAGCAGTTTTCTCTCTGTTACCTGTTTAACAAACAGCTGCACATGAACAACAAGCTGCAGTCTGTATTTGTACTGAGTCCTGCTCAGAGGAACAGCAACCATTACTACTGGCAGAATTACTTCATATTATTTATCTGTCATTTACATCTGTATTTATTAATATACCGACTGTGAATTAATTATTTAATAACCAAGAATATGATTATGATGACGTTTTAATAGTAGAAATTATTTATTTGGCTAAATGTTTCAGAGAAAATGTAAATGATGTAACACATCAAACCTGATGTTCAGCAATGATCAGCCTCACATGATGATAAATGATGTAAAAACTGTTTGTTGCAGACTCTCCTCCTCTCTCTTTAACTTTAACTGATCACAATAAAAGTTAATGGGGGAAATAACAGATCATGAAAAGTATCTTTTTAATAAATTAAGAAAGTTGGTTGTCCTTTTATCATCCACTAACCACTATAAAACTTGACAGTAGTCACTCCCTCATGAAGCTCCAGTGTTGTTGTGATGTATCTGATCACTCCGATCAGCTGGTGCGTCCAATCAATGGCTGATATGCATTAAAGGGGGCGTGTCAGTAAAAGACTTCCATGAAGGCTGGTCTCGTGTATCCTCGCTCGAGGCCCCTCGGAGATCTCTCCTCGCTCCTCGGAGCAGAAATAAGAGCTTTGGGACAGCGCGCAAGATGGCAAATCAGAACGACTTCCGATTCACATGAGGTGCGAGGAAATATCAAATAAGAGAAATGAGATGCACCCACAAACTTTAATACACAAGGAGGGGCAGGTTAACAAGGACCAGGTGAAAGTATTCAGGGTAATCACAAAAGGAGGGAAAAGAACAAAGACACAAAATGTAAAGCAGGGCAAGATACACAAGGCAAGGACTACCAAATAAAACAGGAAAATAAACTTGAAACTCAAGCCCATATCATGAAACACAAAACATCACAAAAGGTTAAATAGTTCGGGGGAAATAAAAGATAAAATATAAAGTCTGTTAAGGAGTTAAGGAGTTAAAATCAGTATTTAAAATTACAAAGGACTATAAAACTCTGGATCATTAGGAGGAAAAACATTCATTTATAGATTTTTAGTTAGATTAGTTTAGTTAGATTCATTAAAGACAAAGCAGGCTAACATAGGTAGTTGATGGACTTGACCGCAGTCTAAACAATCTGTTTGGGTTCATTTCAGTTTCACGAAGGGTCTCACTAGAATACACATGCAAGTATGTTTGTGCATGTTTTTGGGAAATGGAAGATGGGAAGAGGAGAGTGGGAGCCCTTATGTGTCAAATTAAAAACTCTTGATATGCAGAGCACTTGTGCTGTGATTCCTCTGCCAGCCATCGATTTGTTGCAGTACTTTGGGCCAGTAGTTAGAATGGCTAGTTATGACTGCTTGGTTGTTGCTGTTTGGAGGACCAGCAGGGCACTTAAAAATTATATTTTGTCAATAAGCTGCCAGGTCTGGGGGCTTTGGGACTTTTGTTGAATAGATCATCTTTCCAAGAAATAAACACTGACACTGAAAAGCAGACAGTGTAAGCGAGGGTGATCTGTATGTGAAGGCGAGCTGGTTTTAGTGACGTGAATGGCATGGCTCTAAGGAATAGGGTTAGACAACATGTATTGACCACATCACCCAACCATTTTATCCTCCAGACCCGTGTAGCCTTCTGTTATTTTCCTCAACTTGTTGCACCACATCAGTCTCCATTTTGTTTGTATTTGCTTCCCCATGAGATCATATGAGAGAGATCATGTGAGCTGGTGCTTCGCTCCCTCTGGCCCGATAATCCTAATACATATCCTGTAGTGTGTGATGCGCCATTATTTTCTAGTCTTGTAGTGTGAGCATGTTTGAGATTAAAGAGAAGATTATCACTGAAGTTTCTGCTCATGTGTGTACTGCAACCTGATTTCAAAATCTGTTAGGATTTTAAAACTCCTCAGTGAAGGGGTGGTGCAGGAGGCCACAACTAGGAGAATATCATTGTTCGGTCCGTGAACTCTCCCTGGATAGCGCCTGTTTAGGGCTTCTCTTCCAGAGAGGCTTTCACATCCTTAACAGTTTTTCAGAGTATTTGTGCTCCACTGCTGGTGCAATCTCCTGGCAGCACAATCTTGTTTGAGGCACCAAGCAACATAATAGAAACTCTGTGCAAGTTGTTAGCAACTTGAACAACAAGACTGTTGACCAGCCAGTCTGATCACTGGGTTCCCCCTGCAGCCCACAGCGCCGTTGCCTAAATGCACTGCCTACTCTCAAAATGAATGGGAAGATTGGCGTTTTTGGTGCAACACCTGATTTGGTCTGAATTACCCCTTTTCCACCAGGGCAGTTCGAGGGCCGGTTCGGAGCTGGCGCCTAATCTCGAACCAATTCTTTGCGTTTCGACAGCCAAAGAACGGGCTCTCGGACAGGAAAACCGGTTCCAGAGTGGCACCAACTCTTTGATGGTCTAGAACAAAGAACTGCTTATGTCAGTGGCTGGGGGCGGGATTATCGTGACCAACTAGACCAACTAAAACTTTGTGACTGCCAAAAAAACAGAACTAGCGTGTAGTCAAAGAAGGAAGAACACAACAACAACAACAATGGAGGTAAAATCAAAGCAGCAGTGGTCCATGGAGGAGACGATGTAGTCCGCTGTTGTTGTTGTTGTTGTGCTTGGTTCGGATAAGAATTTAGACGTCATGTTCGGGTTCGGGCTCAGGTTCGGGCTGCCTGACATGCTGCTGTGTTGTGCTATGGCCTATTCAGTGCTGGAGTCTGTTATTTACATAACAACGCATGAACGCTAGACAGGCTATTTGTTACATTCAGCCAGAAATATTCAGCCTAAACTAGGGAGAATGGAGGACGTCAAACAAAACTTGTTATCAGGAAAGTTTAAAACTGCCAAAAACCATACAGGAAAGTCGACGGTATGGAGGCATTTCAATTTAGTCGTCAATGCGGATGATAACGGAGCAGTTGGTTTTGTGAAG
>JBBPCS010002837.1:0-13013 GCA_037974645.1 Hollardia meadi
AATGAATATATGTGACAGATCTCCTGAAAGACAGATTATGATCAATGTACAGCCAGTGGCGTGCCTCTGCGTGTGTGAGTTTTTCTAAATGCATTTTTACTTTTGTGTGTTATGGTTATGTATAGGAGTGTATCCATGCTGCGTGTGGTTTGGTGTGTGCTGGTTTGGGGCTGTAAACATGCATGTTTTTATCGTGCGTTCCATGCTGTGGACATGTGTGCGTAAATGCTGTTGTCCGTGCGTGTGTTTGAAGTGTGTTTGTCAGTATGTCTGCATGTGTTGGTTCATGTTTCTGAGCATGTTGTGCACATTACTGTGAGTTTGTGTGTGTTAGTATTTACTTGCATATGGGTTTGCGAATGTGGCTTTGTGATAGTGTGTGTATGTATCCATTTTGTGTGTGTGTGTGTGTGTGTGTGTGTCTGTGTGTGTGAGCAGGGGTGGGGGGTAGGGGGGCTCTCTGGTGAGTCTCCTTAACATCAAACAGCTGGAAGTGATAAAATATTTAGGAAGTGCTGGGAGTCTGCGAATATTAATACTGCCTTTTCCTTCTGTCTCTCAAATCTCCCTCTCTTTTCCCCCCAGTTACTCCCTCCCTCCACCCTGAATCCCCCATCCTCTATTTCTCTTCTTCTTCCACTGATACTGTATGTCTCTCAGCTTGTCCTCTACCCTCTTTGATACTTTGGTCTAAACTCATTCTCCGAATCTCCCTAACTCTCTGATTCCAGTCTCTCTAACCTTGCTTATGAGGGAATCACAGCCATGTAATTAGGAGTCCGCTCCTCCCGCTGGCATCAAGAGTGATGGAGGGAAGAGAGGAGTTGACCTGTGCCATTCTGCTTTGCTAGCGCTGTTTGCATCTCAATGTGTGGGGGAAGTCCTTTGCGCCACTGGGCAGTAGAGTTCACCACCCTGCACTCTGCCATGTTCAACATGAAAATGGACCAACAGGCGCACTGGCTCCTGAACAAGGAGGGCCACAGGACCTTTTGGCCCGACCACAACAATGGAGACCTGCAGCTCTAATTTTAGAAGATTATGTTCAATTCAACCTTTTGCACCATACATGCATTTTTAGTGACACAAAATCAATGTCTTCAGCATCTACTGCACTGGCATTATTAAAGCAAGAGTACAAGAGCAGCTGAAGTGACGTGAATGTTTATTTTTAAGTGGGAGAGAATCAAATCTATACATACAACCCCAATTCCAAAAAAAGTTGGGATGCTTTGTAAAACACGAATAAAACAGAAGGGTGATATTTTGCTGGTCCATTTTGACATATATTCAATTGAAAACAGTACAAAGACAATATATTTGTTTTACCTCATCAACTCCATTTTTGTGCTTATTCTGAATTTGATGCCAGCATCATGTTTCAAACAAGTTGGGACAGGGGCAACAAAATACTGTTTAATTTTGCGTTTGATCTATGCATTACAACAAGTCAATTTAATCATAAAATTTGTCTGTTAAAAGTGTGAAAAACAGTTGATCGATGAGTCATTAAATACCGACGCGTAGGGTTGGCGGCAAACCAAAGCGTCCGTATTTGACGACCTGTGAAATAGACTCAACAATCAACTATCTTACACCTTTCTTACTTATTCTTTCTTATTCTTACACTTCAATTTCCTATTTCAAATGTTGAATTAAAAATGGATTTTTGAATTGCAAATTTTATTGTCAAAAGGGCTTGCTGACCGTGCCCCGGAGCAGGGTTAGCCCCAAGTTTTGTTTATTTATCTAAAAATGCAAACTCATTCGGGTTGTCTTTGGAGTGAAGTCATATTTCATTTAGGCTTGCAATCTTAAGCTCTCCCGCTGACCTAGTAACGGCACCTCCACAGTATCCCTATGGTAGTCTTCAAACATCCTCGGTCAGAAGAGGTGCCGGGCATGTTGGATAACAAGTTTTCAAGAACAACTGGTGGATTGTGCTCCTTTGAAGGCCTCACTGGTGAGTTGTGCTGACTTTGTCGTATTTTGTCTGACCTCTGCCTACTGTTCCAGTGCTCTCACTCACAGTGATCGTGGTATAGTCTAATTAGCATATTTGATCTGTGTTTTGTGTTTTGACACTTACGCTGTTGTGGTTTGGGTAGACTAAAGTGGTGTTTTAGGACAATTTAGGAAAATATGCAGTGTTTTTTTTGGAGTTCTGCCTGTTAAGGTGTCATCGCCTTCATCTATTGTTTCGCTCAGTACCACCAGTTGTGCTCTGTTAACCCTTTCTCTCTCTCTCTCTAGCCCTTTTCACACAGATATTGAGCAATATATCCCCGCAACGAAGACCCTTCTCTACACCGTCTTTGTTTATTTACACTGAACAATGAAACTCAATCGTCATAACGCTGCCAGACTTTTATTTTAGACAAGCAGCGCTTTATAAATGTTGGGATAACATGACATCAACAATCATTTACCGTGCCTGTTATGTGGCGGATGATCTCCTCCTGTGCTTGGAGGGCATGTCGCTCCCGAACCTCCTGTTGTCTCCACAATTTGTAAATATTTTCGGTTCTGCTGCTAACTGCTGCTAGTGTGACAGGTCAATGTGAAGGGGTTATTGCATGTTTTAATCATTTACTCCTGCATGTTTTGGATTAGACAGACAGCAACGTAGCCCAACAAAGTCGCAGCAAAAAAAGCCACAAAGAGCCAGCCTGAATCGCGACCTCCACTGGACCACAGATCAGAAGACGCCACCAGAACCTGAAGCACAGCAGGCCGTGTCCATTTGATTACTCTAGACTGGGTCGGTAATGTAGCGTTACCACCCAGGAAAACCGTGAGGACGGATACTGGACCAGCTGCGGGGCCAGGTAGAGGGTGGCAGAGTGGGGTGGTGTGTGGCGACAGCATACTGGCGTTCCCGCAGAACAAGAGAGTGGGCTGCAAAACAGAAGAGGACACGAGCCAAGAGCCGCCTGTGTGAGGGGAACACACTGTTGAGGATGACGCGACAGCATTCGTGTGGGCTGGTGACTTCGCTTTGGGAGGGGATAGTAGTGGGGACATTTTAAGTACCAGATGTAGAGACCTTTTAAGCATCATCATCATTATCTTTTACTGTGTATTTTATCATTGTTTTTCTGTAATAAACCTTTTGAAATATATATTTAAGTTGTAGTTTTAACTCTGCTCAACCCTGATTTTGAAGAACCTGTTTAACCATCTAGGGCTCTGCCAATACCTAGGTGGTGTTGTCGGCATCTTTTATCATGTTTTTACTTTTAACTAAGAAGTTAAAGAAATTGGCCACGGCACACTAGCTTCTCTTAAATCGTCACAGCCCTGTCTCGTAGTTCCCCTCCTCGCCGCCTCACTCCGTTTATACAGACATCGATTCGGCGCTGTTACTACCTCCACTGCCCTCTCAGAGGTGGAACAACTTTGACCCCCCCATTACGCCTCTGTGACGTTTATACAGACGCCATTGAACGGGCTGTGTAGAAGGGGCTTCTGTCTCCTTTCTCTCTGTGTGTGTGTGAGGAGTGTGACATGTGGTGTAGTCGTGCTTGTGGGTTGAAGTGGGTCGAGTTGAAATAGCATGAATAGTATTGTCTAAATTCAGTGACCGTCTGTTGCTCAATGTCATTGTGTGTGTTAAAAAATTCTGTGCAATCTTGTAACCCATAGAGCCTAGTTTGTGGTATTTTTTGCCTGTTGGGAGGGGGTGCTATTGTGTATGCCTTCACATAAAAATATCGACATTGTTTTGAGCCCCACAACTTCACGAATCAGCCCCACCATACTTTAGCCCCTCCACAAATAAATAAATAAATAAAAAGCTCTATCGCTGCCACTGACACATACAGAGACTTCTGTTGTTATTTAGACTTTCTGAGGAAATTTCATGGTAAAATCAACAAGTTTTAATTTATGTCTATTGTGCATGTAAACACAAGAAAAGAACATCAAATAATTTTGATTTGACTGTTGGATTGTTTCAAGAACCTTGTCATTGTTTCTCAGACAAACTAAGATTAAAGGTTGCACAATTTTGACTATTTTTTTGGAGAAAATATTAGAAATATGTCTTGCCATCCAAATTCTGCTCAAACACATAAACAGAAAAGACTTCCTATCAGGCATTTAACCTACAGTATTTAAAGGACACATGTCATCGTTTTTGTCAGTATGTTTTTTTGGCTGTGATAGGGTTTGTATTAAAGTGGATATTTATTGTTACCATTTTCAAAACAAAAAAGAAAAAAACAAGGTTCAATTTTACAAAAACTAAAATGCAGGTCAACATATGGTAAATGAGAACTCTAACTGAATAAGCCTGACTCAATGTGGTGCTTATTGAAGTGATGTGAATGGCGGAACTTAGGTAAACTCACAGGTGTTACAAAAAAGAAGTCTTATGATGCACATGGTCACTAATTACAGATAGTCCATTCATACACACAAACAAGCAACAGCAAACACACAGTCCAGTCAGACAGAAAGCAGGACACACAAACATCAGCAGAAGGTTGTGAATTGTATCAAGGTCATTTGTTTTGAGCTGCCATTCCAAGGCTGCCATGCTGCATTTGTCCCTTCTGGCAAAAAGCATTCCTGTATGTGTGTGTCAGAGAGGCAAGAAACAAGTAATTACAGTTCTTATTACATGGCGATTCAAAGAAGCGAAGACAAAAGAACATGCTTCAAGACAGGAAACACAGTCAGACTTACAGCCAGGTACACAAGAAGGCATGTAGCAGGTTCACAGAGAGGAGAGAGAGTGCGTGAGACACAGGCAGACTGACAGAGAGACAGACTTCAGGCAGGAAGACAAAGATACATAGTCATACTGAAGGACAGGCAGACAGGAGGGCTGGCTGTTGTCAGCATCTGTGACAACAACAGCAGCAATGTAATTATAGGTTCTCTGATTAAAATCAATCTCATTTCTGCCACTCACAACACATTTTGCCCGCTGAAAAGATATCTGCCTCTCTGGGGCTGTTTATACCTGGCATTAACATCCGTCTTGGGTGATCCAATCACAAGAGGTCTGTTCGGAGTACGTCTGTTCACACCTGGTAGCATGCATCTCCACACGCACCGCTTCCCTGCTCTGTATGCAAATAAGCACATACGTTTACCTGTTAAACATTTTTTTTACACAAAGAAAGAAATAACTTCATGTTTAACATATGCTGAATAATTAAGAATTTGTTCGGCATTGATTCAAGTTTCTCCTAAATCAACAATTTACATGATTGCAAGATTTTTTTTAAGGGACTCTGGGGACTTTCTGCACTGGCGACAAAGCAGTAACCAAGGCCTTTATTGGTTATTATTTTCTGAATTTGTAAAATTGGAATCAAAAAAATGTCTTCTTTCATAAAGTTAGTGTCAAGAGTGACATCAGTTGAAACAGCTGCTTAATGCTGGCAGGTCACTCAAGACAGAAACAACTTAATATATTGCACTTTTTTTAACAAGAAGGCACAAATGATGAAGAAATTTCCATAGCTATTTCGCAAAGTTTTCAAGTTTCTCCTGTGTCGACAACTTTCAAAATTGGGTGCGATTATTTTTTCACAGGGAGTCTGTGGATATTGTGTAGGCGGTCCTTCAAGGTTACACAGGACACATTAATGTACAGACTTCTAAAAGAATGAGCTCATATGCGACCCAGACCACCTCTGAATGTTGTCTGAGCAATCGTACATCAATGTGTCCTCAATGCATCTTTGGTGCATTCACACCTGTAGGTCTACTTAGGTCTGTCCACTTGTGATTGGATCGCCTATGATGGATGTTAATACCAGGTATAAACAGACTCTCTGACACCTCGTCTGGGGGGAGGAAAGGGAAGAAGCCAAGGTGGACAGATGAGCAGGAATGGAAGCCGAACTATGTTTAAGTTGCACAGCTGTGGTGTTTTGTGCAGCACCTCTGATATCATTTCTGCGATGAAACGGTGTTTCTTCAGGCTGGCTGTTCATAAACAATGGTGCTATTCTTTGTGTTCGGTCACCGTGGCTAGGGCTGCTCATGCTAGCTAGCTAAAGATGGCAAAATAACAGAGATATATGCCATGGCACAAAAATCCGATGCTGCATGCTGCCACTACATGCCATTTGTGTGCGACCCTCAACCCTCAATTATTATGGTCAAATTGCTTTGGACAACCTCTCTCTCCCTTTGCTTTCCTTTGCCTTTCTTTCACAGTCCGACCTCACCACACCAACAACATAATCACAATTCTGCATTCACACCTCTTTCACACCATAATTGTTCAGCCGTGCGGGGGTGAGAGAGGAGCCAAGGTTTGAACTTCTTACCTCAGCTCTATTTTTTAATTCTCAACACAACTACAGTCACTTTTCATGTGAACAACCGAGTGCAACCAAATGAATGTCTTCCAGGAGGAGACTGTATGTAAATGTGCGCCGTTATCACCATATTAAAAACGTCTCTCCCCTTTCTATTATAGCCTCTTTTTTTTTACTCCAGTGTGTCCATTTGGAACAAATATAAACACTTTTGATTTTAGTCCTAGTCTGACAAGCAGCTGAAAACAGCACAGCTACGTCAGTGTGGTTTGGTGATTTGCGGGTTGAAGGACATCAAGATGTCAGGTAAAAGCTGGCAGAATTCTGATGAATTAAATTGAAAATAAGGTTCTTTTGGACATCCAGCTTACAAAACTCATACAAAATTGTTATCTCAATGGCATTAAATGTACTATTTTTTGATTAGTAGCAGGTTTTTCAGCATCTCTGTACATACGTGAATTTAAAAAGGCTTTCTTCACGAAGGCATCTTCTCCCCGTCTGTAGTCACAACACAGGGTGTAGTCAATCAATATCCTGCCCACAACAATCTGATTGGTTACACATCATGAGTAATAGCCTATCAATATTGAACAATCTGAATCTGCAAAGGAACGACTAACTTAAGATATCAAATAAATGTAGTGGACTACAAAGTGGAGTGGAGTATAGCAGAACGTAAGTTCAATAATTTAGTAAATTGTACTTCCCATCACTCGAAATTTGACACTTAGATTTTTGCTTTTTACTGAAAAAGAACATTGATTCCAAATATCGGTTATTGTTCTCCTTGATTACTAGTAATAAAAAAAACCCCCAAACATATCAATCCCTATGCGTCTGTATGAGACCCCGCGTGACAAAACGTTGGTGCTTGACGATATGGGAATGAGAACGGGTTGGAGTGAGACAAAACAGACCAGTGAAAGAGGCAGAGAAAAGACAGACTGACAGAGAGACAGAGGGGAGAGGCGTCAGTGTGGAGAGGATTTATGTGTGGGGCCTGTCTGTTGGTTATGGGCCTGGTCCCTCTGTGGTCCACTCCTCTGTAATATTCACCGCTCCTCAGGCTCCCATGTGTCTGCCTGTGGCTCCATTGTACACACATACACACACGCAAACCCGTACACGCACACCAATACTGTGCAAACATGATGTATGAAATGCACATATAGACTCTTTGCTCTATAGGAATCCAGTGACTGTACAATTACCAATCTGCTGCGTCATTGGGCACTTAACATCTGCTGCCACTTTTGTCCTGTTTCCCACCTCTTTTCCTCTCAGTCTTCTTATTATCCCGACTGTCCACCTGACCCTAAATGCAGACATCTCACCACAAACTGCCAGTGAGAAGCTCTAACTGTCTCTCTATTGAACTTAAAATTCAAAAACAAGCCGCCTTGTGTCAGTGTGGGCCAAGGCTGGCTAGCAAGAATAGGATGAAAGAAAGAAGTGAGGGAGGGGGAAACAAGTGAAACGTTAAATAATGGAGGAAAGGTTAGGGGAGAAAGGAAGATGCAGATGAGTGTCTGCGATGTGTGTGTGTGTGTGTGTGACGTGTGTGTGCGTCCACACTTTCCAAGAGAGTGCATGAGGGACTTGACAATAAGAAAGAGAGAGAGAAAGGGAATATAAAAACATCAGTGACATCAAAACAACAAAAGGAAGAAACAAGACAGAGGAACAACTGAAGAAAAAACAGAACAGAAAGGACGAATAAAACTTACGAAATAGCCAATAAAACATGTGTGTTTATGTTTGTGCAAGAGAGTCCCTCTTGGTAGTGTGTGTCCCATGTTTCTGCCAGTGCTGTACTTTTCTCTGCACTGGAAACACGGACACGGAAAGACAGGCACAGTTCACTGGTCAGATGTCTTTTTGTTAGAAGTCTGGGACAGTTGAGTCATCTTTTATACAAATGCAATGCAGGGTTTCCTGCAGTGTCATAGCAGGGATGGGCCACCTGAAATGACCTGAAATTAGGCCCATCTCAACACACATTGTTAAAAAGGAATACATGTTTTATGAAATGGGGAAAATATTACTATTTCATACAGGAAACACTGTATATTTAAGAAAGCCTAAATGCATTTATTTTTGCACATTATTTATTAGAATCCAGAATATCAGTGTTTAACTGCCCACTAAAGAAATACTGGGTTAAAATGGACCCATTGTGGGGTTAATATAGCTCCAACTGGGTTAATTTCTCCCAGTACCAATGAACCCACCCAACAGAGGAGTTGTTTTGATCCAGTAACCTCACAGTAATGTAAAAATAACACCAACACTGGGTCAAAACATGCAATGGTGTCACACTGTGTCAATTCATAACCCAGTGTTTTTAAGTGTGGACTACTGGTACTTTAGATGCTTTTTAACCCTGCATGATTAAAGGTGCAATGTGTAAGATAGTTTGTTTTCAGGTTGTCAAATACGGACACTTTGGGTTGGTAGGTCAGGCAGGCCTATGACACGGAAAACCCAAAGTGTCAGCATTTGACGACCTGGGAGTGAGACTCAACATCTTACACATTGCACCTTTAAGCGACTAAATCCTTGTAATTATTTTGCATTAAAATAGTCAGGTCCAAAGATATTGAATATTGGCACAACAAATGCCATAAACATAAAATCCATAAAATAGTGGTGCTTCCCTCCAACATTACATAAGTGTTAACCTGCAAAAAAGATGCTGTGACTGTGTGTCTAAGGAGAGAGAGAGAGGGGTCTTTGAGTGCGTGTGTGTGTCTATGTGAGTGTGCATGCATGTATGAAGCTGGGTTCACTTATGTAACAACCACAAGACACAGACAGTGGGGGTGGGGGTGGGGGTGGTGGTGGGGGGGAGGGGTGAATTAGGAATTACAAATCACAGAAGATGGCAAGAATGAAAGAGAGACAATGAGACAGAAAGGAATCATAGACAACAATACCGCGGCAAAATTAGAGAAAGAAAGCACTGATACGGTGCACCTTTTTGAATGTTTTTTCCAAAGAATTGCCTGATTATCTTACTACCCATAAAGAAAACTTAATTTGGTCCTCACAACTACCAAAATAAAAGCAGAAATTTGGGTATGATTGCTGTGACAATTGACAGAGAGATGGTCAGACAGAAAGACAGCCCTCGCAGAGAGTCTGTGCTCAGAAGTGGCCTTCTGTGATCCCTGCCACTTCCAAACAGCATCAGGGAAGAGCGTTACTCTGGCCGCCATCCGGGCTGTCGCCATAGGGACCCAATTCAAAGAACCCCCGGCCAAACCATCTGAAGGATGTGGAAGGGGAGGGGGCGGTTGAAGACCCAAAGACACAGCAGGAGTGTAGATTTAGTGCTCAAACACCCCATATACGAATATCATCTAGCCCAATAATCACAGCCAGTTCCTGCAAACTTTCCTGCATTTTTGTCTGTCTCTTTTTTATTATCTGCATTTTCATTCTTCTGTTGCTGACTTTGGAGTTGTATAAGTGAGATGATAATCCCAAATTTTGCCTGTCTCTGGCTCTCTCTCTCTCTCTCTCCCTTTCTCCCTCTGTGTCTTCTTTCCCCCTTTAGCTTTCAGAAAAGAATTCAAAGTGTTCTCTTAATGGCTAACATGTGTTTCGATTAAAAAGCTGGCATGCACTTCCCATTTTAATGGGCTTTCGGTGCTCTTAGTTCAATGCTGGACCAGGTTATGTGGTGGGAATTTGAAGGTAAAGGCTTTTCATTGCCAGGCTATGGCAGGAATGTGGTTTGTCAGATGGCAGGAATGTGGCATGGCACACACACACGCACACACACACGCACATATTTTTCTGGCATTTCAGACACATAGGTGGGCACAGATGCTCAGATGATACGGGTGCTGCGTAATGTGATTAAACACACTGTTCTTTAAAATATTCTATCATTTGTCTATTCAAGAGGGAATTAGCAGGATGAGCAGCACTGCTCTTTGATATGGAGGCAGGAATTTGGACACACGACCTTGAGACAGAGTAGCGCATCTGAAGAGAGAAATACTTTGGAAGCATGAATGACACCTGCCGGGTTCAGTGTGCCAACTGCTCATTGAAAACATCTATGAGATCGTTTCGGAATTAAAAATGTCCCTATTAAAGAAAAGTCATTCAAACCTAACATTTGAATGGGGATTTGAATGTCTGTGGAGAAAAATGGGTTGGTCTGGCATGTTGAAATTTTAAAAAGGCTGAGAGTGTCATGGTCACTGCAGTGCTGTCTGGGTTTTTTGTCTGTTTTCTTGTGTGTTCCTGTGTTTCTTGGTGCTCCTCTGTCCTCCTGTCTGTATACTTGTGTGGGCGGGGCCTCTCCTTCACTCTCCTGGTTTTCTGCACTGCCTTTTTCTGCACACCTGTTCCTTTTTAACCTCGTTAGCCCCGCTCTATTTCCTGTGTCTCCCCAACCTATCAGCTCCTCTTTGGTTCTCTTGCTGCTTCACCTAATTCCACTCACCTCAGTTTCTCCACCCCTTCTCTCCTCCTGCACTTCATTCCCCCGTCAGTTTAGTTTGTATTTGAGTCCTGTTTTTGAGTTCAGTCTTTGTTGGGTCATCTGTTTTGTTTGCCTATCCCTGTACTACTGCACTAGTTGTTAATAAAGACTAAAATATTGAGCTGTTCTACGGTCTCCTGCATTTGGGTCCTATATGCTGAATCCGGACAGAGAGTTTGTCCCCTGAATCCATATAAAATCTGTAAAATATTTTTTACTCTTGCATGTTCCTATTTTCTTTTATTTCTACTTTGTCATTTTTGTTTTTTCTTATTGTTTCATTTAATCAATTTCTTCCTATGACATTCCTTCATACAATACAGTAACACACTGTGTCTAAGCTGGACTACACAAGGAGGGCCCTCTCACTCACTGTGTCTGTTTTTCTCTCTCCCCTCTCCATCTGTAAAATACTTTGCAGGCCCAAACCACCCTGAGGTTACAGAAAAAAGAAAAAACACACTGAGTGTAAAATGATTCCAGCACTGTAAAATTAGAATAGTGGAGGAAGAAAAAGGAGTGCAGCCAATGTGGCATGTGAACTAATGATGGGTTGGTGGGGTGTGGGTTTTGGTGGGGGAGCGAGAAGGCCGACGATGCGTGTGATGCAATCATCACCTTTTGTCCGGTGTATGGTTAAAGTGGGCTGTGCCCCGGCAGTTTGTGGTGTGCCCACAGGGTCATGCCAGGGCATGTGTGTGGGTGCTTGGTCGAGGGAGACAGGATTGGGCAGGAACAGGGCGGAGAGGAGTCAGGGGAGGAGTAGGCGGACAAAGGGTGGGGGGTGGCTGGGTTGATTGGGCTACGTGTTTGAACGAACGAGAGGAGAGCTGAGAAGACGAGGATGGACAGATGAATGGAGGGAGTAAATGGAAGGAGCCAAGATGCACATAAACACGTGCGTCTGGGCGCACACGCAGACAAACTCACAACCACTCCAAGCTACCTTATTATTATCATTATGCAAGTGTGACTGCAAATGGTCCCCCTGAGCTACAACAGGACTGAGCAATGAGCCCATCAACAGATATGGGCTATGGTGTAGCAGTGTTGGCATTTTTGATGAGGCAGCAGCCACACAAACACAAATTCACTCACTCACACACACATACACTCCTCTTTCCCTTCGACCTCTGCTCTCTGAGGGAAGGCAGTGTGAGCACACAGGCTGCCATAGGGACTGAGCGCCAGTGTGCCAAGCTGCATGCCAACTGCGCCTGCGGGCTGCCCTAACCCATGCACCCAAGGGAGCAACCGCTACATCACCATCTCTCCCTTTCCCTCTCTTATCCTCCCTCTCAGCCTCTCACTGTCCTTCTCCCAACTGTTGTTAATCTCTCTTCTTTCTCCAGCTGCTCAGTCGCTCTTTCTCTTTCTTTTGCCCCATCCTTCTCTGTCTCTCACTCTTACTGCCAGTCCTCAAGAGTGAGTGACAGGCTGTGAATTGCTCTGAGGCTATACCCAGATAAAAGGCAAGGAATGCACATATAAGTATACACACACACACCCACGCGTGCACACACACACTTCACTGGGAATCACATCCTTTGTCACATAGATAGACATAAGTCCCGTGGTGGTGAGAGCAACACACACTCAAAGCGCTGAATGTGGAGTGACAATCTCTTTGTCCTACTCCTGTTGCCAGTGTGCTTGGTCACTCACTGTAATGGCACCCAGCACCCATCTGTGTGTGTGTGTGAGAGGAAAAAAGTATGGGTGTGAGACAAAAAGAGACAGGGAGAAAGAGAGACAGATTGAGAAAGAGAGTGTGTGCATGATGTGCATATGTGTGTTTGTATATGTGTGCGCGAGAGGGAAAGATATTGCGGCTCACAGTGTGCGCTGTCAGGTCTGGCTGAGCGAGCTGACATTGATTATAGTCTTCACAGCTCACTCCCATCACAGGCAACTACAGCCACGGCCAAAGCCCTATATTTCAAAAACTTGCAACACTGTGCACGATCCAGAATTGCTTTTATGCCATCAGCAGTTCAGCCACTGGCTTCCCAGAATGAATTTTTTGAGCTATACCATCACACAGCTTGGCATCAAATAGAGTTTTCAGCCTAGTAAGACCTTTTTTTGGTACTGACGAAAAGGTGTCATAGCATCAATTACCTGCTCAGATTTGTAATCTTGTTTACTTATTGTTTGGTCAGATAGTTTTGGATTTAAAATGAAATTTTAGACTGTTTTTTTTTTGGGGGGGGGGGGGGGGGGGGGGGGGG
>JBBPCS010002838.1:0-13013 GCA_037974645.1 Hollardia meadi
AGAGAGAGAGAGAGAGAGAGAGAGAGAGAGAGAGAGAGAGAGAGAGAGAGAGAGAGAAGACAACTGAAGGGAAAAGCAAGGTGAGCACATAAAAGTAGCTTGTGAGTAAATACTATTAAAGGCAGAGAATTAAGTAGAATTGACATGTTGAAATTAAAATAACCTATAGAAATAGGGTAATCAATGCATTATTCAAAATACAGGACATGTCAGTCTGTGGGAAACACTGTATCTAATACAATTCAATCAATTGGAAGTCAAACTTTCAGCTATGAAAGAGCTACCATTATATTAGTTGGTGCTCTGAGAATGTTTTGGACAAAAAGTGAAAGCAAAGACATGGTACGATTGCAGTCAATAGAAAGGCACAAGTAGGTGCAAATAGACACAAACCGGTGGATGTTCCTATCACTCACACTCTCTTTCACTGTCTCTCACACACACCAGCACGCACACAATTTTCAACATCCAGCACCCTTCATCTGGGCGCTGACACCTGTTCCTATGGCAACACCACCGATGAGGGAACGACCACCAGGGTCAGCAAGTCGTTCCTTCCCTCTGCCACTCTGTCCTCTTTGCACAGGTCCTGACATTTGGAGCACTGTCTCGCTGTGTACCTGTTCATACCTCAACAATTTCTCCTGGTAGTACATTTTCTCCTTCTATTGATTTCTCTTGCTCTGTCTCGTCAAATCATGCACATGCAAAAAAGTATAAGCATATTAACTTGAAAAATTAACTAAACTGGCCTTATTGTCATCCTGTTGACCCACACGTCTGTGTGAAATATAAGGAGTCCACCATTGAAGAATTTAAGCTGAAAAATGTGTTTTAATTTTCCAAAGAACTGGAAATGAAAATAATAATCTTCATCACCACAATCACCATAAATTAGAATTTCCCTAATAGCGTTAATTTATACTCATATACCATGAATTCAGTAAATGTCTACTAAGCCATGATTAATGAATTAACAAAAACATTCAGGGGTTTATTCAACTGAAACTCGACTTATTGAAATGAGTTAGTGGATTAGTGGAGATGGGCGTAATTATGAAATGAATGCAACCACATAATGGGCTTTACCATTTTGGACAATACATGACTCCTCGACTATAACCCTTTAATTAAAAAAAAGTATGAGACAATAATTGGATGCACTGCTCCTTTTTTTCTAAATGATTGTGTTACTTTTTTCACAGAATTTTTTCAATTATATTATAATTACAAGACCCATATTTTTAGAGCACATTCAGTTTTCTAAATAGCTGCATCTGGTACAAACTGATGAGGAGTCAAGAATTGCAGATGGATAAAAACTGTTAGGGCAGCTAGCCACAACAACAGCACAGTAAATCAGCAATCTTCATCCACCAATGACAACCAGGACAGAAGAACCAGCTCCACCTCATGCAATATGTTAAGTGCATGCCATAAATCTGGAGATGGTTAGGGATGTGTCAATAATAGTGTCGGTTTTTCTCAACAAGGAACTGGAGCTCTGGCCTTAGCTAACCCAGTTAAATCCCACTCCCAGCAGTATACTGCAGAGTTGATCTGAGTCCCACACTTTGTTGGAGAGAATGCCAATGGCTGTCAGACAGCCACCTGCCTGTGTGTCTCAGCCTGGGGAAGGGCTGCCAGGCCAAAACCCACTGATTGGGTTATTTCTGAATCTGATTTTCTTTTCACGCAGTTTTACTTTTTATTACAGTCAGACATCATATTACGGATGAGTGGAAGCTGAATTCGTACGTGCTACAAACAAGAGTGACGCATGACAGCCACACAGGAGAGAACATCGCAGGGTTACTAAAGGAGGCCGTTACTGAATGGAGATTGGAAGCAAAAGATCCCATCATCCTAACAGACAATGCGTCCAATATGAATGTCATGGCTGGACTCGCAGGCATGACCCACGCACGATATTTTGCACACAGCCTTAATCTCACCTCGCAGAAACAGTGGAGCGACTACTCAGCAGGATCAGATGTTACATCCTTTTTCAGACGCAGCACCATATAGCCAGCCACCAGCTGAAACACAAACAAGACCTGCTCCAGTTACCAAAACACAGGTTAATCACAGACGTCGTCACAAGGTGGAACAGCTCTTATGATATGATTGAAAGATTTTTAGAACAACAACCAGCCTTCTGTGCAGCACTACTTTCAACAGAGGTCAGAAAGAGTGAAAAGGATCTTCACTGAGCGAGGCTGACATCACATGTGCTGAGTTCAAGGCACTCAAGCCAATGAAAGATGCTATCTTAGTCATGTCAGGTTGTTGTTTTTTATTTACTTAATTGCATACATAAAGTAGATTTTTCTTTACTCAGATTTTATACATTTGCTGGTGTATTATTTACACTATTCTTGATACTATGTTTTCCTAAAATTAGATTTTTAAAAATCGCAATATATCGCCTTGCTTAGAGTATCACAATATATTGCAATATATTGAATCGTAATACCTGTATCATGATGCGTATTGTATCGCCAGATTCTTGCCAATACGCAGCCCTAGTCTGACTTCTGAAATCTGGTTCGGTTTGGTTTCATTCATATGTTCATTGCTGTAAAATGTTCAAAATATACAATAAAAAGTTGGTTACAAAAAAAACTGTCAACCCACTTCAGAAGGCTGCTATGAAATGTCATGCTATCTATCCGGCTCATGCAGTACATTTTGATTATCTATCAGTGTGAAGACTCAGTTGTTTCAATGACGTGACTGTCCCGCTCCCCGATGTCAGAACAGAACAGTGTCATTCCAAGAGGAGCTTAATAATCTATAAACCACACACACATACATACAAACACAGCACAGCACACACACACGCACACACAAACACTGACTCACACAGAGACAGCAGTTTATTGATCACTGTCAGATCTGTCTATAGACTGGAAACAGGCCTCTAAGCAACACAACAATTAGGACACTGATGATTTGTTAGTTAACACAGTCAGGGCTGACACCATCCCACACACACATTCACCACACTCTCCCTCATTTTGGCACACTTACACAGATTCAGAGAGAATCGCCAATACAACCAAACACACACACACACACACAAATGCAGACACAGTAATTGACTGATATGGAACAGTGAACAAGGGGTTTTTGTCTGTATTTTTGAATTATGTCTGGTGCTGCACAATTCTGGATGAGTCTCTTGCAGAAAAGACTCAGTGTGGGTGTCTGAGAGAGAAAGACAGAGAACAAGGGAAAGAGAGAATCAAGCATGGCAACTAGAAAACATTCAGGCAGAGAGGAGTGAACTGTGTGAACCTTGCAACTCCCGCAGGTCTCCATTGTGCCGCACAAGAGCCACATTGGTCAGACAAAGCCATAAAATATGAACACACAAGCAGTAAATGAAGCGATTGGTCTCAGCCAAAGTGGAACCAAACAACTTTAGTTGTCTGGACAAGGCATCGCGGGTTTTTTGATGGCAGTTGGATGAGCCCGCCTGCCTGTCTAGGCAAAGAACTAACTGTGACACTCGTGTGAAAGAAGGCGCCAGAGAAGTGGAGAGAGACGCGGGGAGGCAAGGAGTTAAAGATTCAATGAGAAAAAGAGGGTGTGAGAGAAAGAATGAGGACAGATGCTGCCACTGTGACTAACACCGTTCGTAACTAACAGCCAAATGGCACAAAAGAACAAGGGAATTTGTGTCCACTGTCACCACTATAAGCAGAGTGTTTCAGGTATGTGTACGAGTAGCGAGTGATTAAAAGAAGACATGAAGTAATTATCTAAATTGCTCCGACAGGACTGAGCTGCAAATTATTCTATGTTGCCTGTATTAATTTTGTTAGATTACAGCCATCTTTTTCCAGAGAGGATTTTAATTATTAGAGTGTTTTTTCACAGATAAATTTTGTTCTCTGACTTTAAAACTGTAAAAAAAAAAAAAGAAAAAAGTGTCATCATTAATAAAAAATAACACCTATATTATAAACAGTGCACACTGTAGGTTACACGATCAATACAAATTTAAATCAAATGTCAAAAACAATAAAGCATGTGGAGTTCAGTGACACGACTGATTCAGGTTGGTGGGAGGTGTGTCATGTGCAGTCACCCTGGTTGGAAATCTGTGTATATTGCACCGTCTGATACATTCAGTATGTCAGAGTTATCATCACAAAAGCTGCGAGTCTCCAAAGTCACTACACATTCAAATTCTGAAATTATTTTTAATGATGTAATTTAAAAGTGAAAATTTCGAGACAACAGGCCTTGAGATCATCACCTTGGCAGATTTCAAAGGTGATGGAGGGATGAACAGGGAGATGTGTTGGGACGGCGGGGAGTGAGGAGTAAAACATATCAACATAAAAAGATAGACGTAGAGGTGTGGATCATAGCTTTGAACAGAGAGGATGGGGCTTGCAAGTTAGAAAAAAATAAAGAACAGGAAATCAAGTCCTTACCCAGGGCTGTTTAACTGTAACTCGAGATACATAAAAAGTGGGAACAAGAAGGGGAGGTGACCTCTACATGAGGAGATGGTGATACATAAACATAACATTTGCACCATTGCTTTCATTTGCAAGTGTTCCAAGAAAATAGAAATGCATAAGAATCAATTGTTTTTTTATCTACTCTTTGATCTCTTATTGAAATGTGAAACTGAAGTCTCACGAAATTCTCACTACCAACACTAGAGTTTAAGTTTCTAAGTAGATCACGAGGAAGATCGAACTGTGTGCTCCGTTTGACTTGTTGCGTTAGCCAGAACAAATCAAATGGACCTAAAGTGTCCCTTTAGAGATGTCAATCACAATATCTTCTGACAGGTGATTTGCAGGAGAGAGAGTCAACACATAGGGTGCACATTCACATTCACACTTACACACTCTTGCCTCTTAGATTTAATTTCATTGTCTCTATAAAGCCATGGCCTCTACACCCCAGTGAGTTTCAAATACTCCCTGATTGCACCTTTGTGTGGGCTATTTTGAAAATTACACTTGGTTTGGGCAAAATCAGTGACCTTTGAATTACTTTGGTGGCAAACGGAGTGGAGAGTGTTAGATAAAGGGGAGAAAAAAATGCAATAAGCTAATGCCTGCACATGCCTTTAAATGCACAGGTATGCAAATATGATGTATGATCTAAATCCAATCAAAATAGGTCTTATATGCGAAGAACTGCATGGAAGACAATGGCAGTAGCTCCAGAGGTAACAAAAGCTGAATGTAGACCATGTTCTGTTATATGTGTGATTTCACCCAATTTCAAGCATGGCTGCCTCAAAAAGATTCATGCATCCCATTTAAACGTTCCTCCAGAAATAACATTTATCCAATTTGCTTCACGGCTTCCAGCTTCCATGGTTTCATCTCACACATGCCTATGGCAGCCTACTGGAGTAGTTTGGATTGTAAAGTCAGGCTCTGCAGAAACAGAATTCTTGGTCCACTTTGGGAAACGTATTTGTGGGGTAATCCAGCATGACATGCCTGGATAATATAGGAAAGATGATATTTGTGGATCGCAAACACTTGAAATTGAATATGAAAAAAGGCGCCTGACAATGTTCTATTAACAATACGTGATATGCCGTCATGTGTAGTGTATTGTGTTTTAGCAGGGAAGGTTTGCCGTAGGTGGCACATTAAGGTTTCAGATGTAACTGTATTAACCAGATAATGACCATGCTCACATTTTTAGTCCCCTGTGGCCTTTTGTTCATGGCTCTCTAAGAATATCACCTCACTATGCCAAAAGTATCTATTTTTCAACATTTTTTTTCTGGCATCACTTTCCTCTGAACAACCATGGATGGTGCTGCTAGATGCACAACCGCCATTGTTTCCAGGCACCGGGCCTATCTCAGTAGCAACACACAGCAAAACACTGCATCCATCCAGCTAACAACAGCAGCTCTTCCTATTCCAGTACATTCCCCGCACTGCTCATGTTGCTAATTAGAAACAAACTGGGTAATTAACCACCTTGTCTCGCTGTTTCGAGATGGAATATTTCTCTCCCCCGCCATACAATGCTTTTGTTAACAACTTAAAATGACAGTATTTGTTTGGTTTTTGTGTGCATCCCTCGCTCCAATTCAAATTACTAACAACTCAAGAGAGTCTATTTTCAAACTTGGGATGGATGGAGATGAGACAGAAAGGAGGAAAGAAATGGTAAAGCTTGTAATCTGTGATGGTTCTCTGCCTTATCGCAAAGCACAGCTGTCTTTTTTGACATGGCAACTTATCTCTGGTTACTGCAGCAAGTTCACTTGGAGCATAGGGAAACCAATCCAAATTTAGTGTATCTTGTGCAGGGAAGACAACTCAGGTGTTCTCCATTGTTGAGTGCATTTGGCAATTTGTAGGACAATTTTGGACATTTTTTAGTGATGCCATTACCTCACAAACCACTTAAATAGAACAGATTAAATGTTTCCCTTCTACAAAGATTTGATTTGATACAAAGGTTTGATGTGATGCATATTTAAAACAAGTGCCCCATGTCAGTAGATATACACCAATACAGTTATTCAGTGCCTTTGGAAAGACTGTACTCTGCAGTAAGGTTTATGAGCACCAGGGATCATTGTGGGGTGATAACATTATAAAGCATCAAAAGTGATACTTAAGAGAAAACTTCAGAAATCAAAACTACCTTGTGGTTCAGAGGAAAAAGAAAGTAACAGTGATGTCCTTCTGTACAAGTTCTTTTATGCATCACTCACTACTTTTCATTTCACCTACAAGAGATCAAGGCCAAATGTTTTTTTTCTAAAAGACTGGCAAAGCAATAGACAAAAGTTTTATCTCATGGAAAGTAATGAACACAGTTATGTTGCCTGCATCTAAGGTTACAGCCTGGAGTGATAATAAGGATAGTTTTAATGAGGGATGCTGTAAAAGATCAGCTTTTAGTCCTTTTTAAGCCCAAGGATAATTTGAGCTCACTTCAAACTCATACAATTTGAGACAGGCAATCTGGAAGATGTGGGGGAAGTGACTGTAGCACCAAGAATGATTTTGTAGCATAAAGAGAAGTATGCCATTTTAAGATTGTAAATGTGCTATCATCAAGAAAAAAAAATAGGCTTAACATTTTCAAATTCAACATACAACATTAGAGCAGTGCTGTTGTACATTGACCAGGCAGACATTACATCTGTTTTATAGATTTAAATACTTAACAATGACTTCCACTGTCCATGCTGTCTCTGAGAAGCAAAGTAGCATGACGCTGTTAAAGGTTTGCGAAAGCTCTTATGGTGTGTTCAAACAGAAAGCAAATAAAATGGGGTGGCGCAGCCACTCGCGCGAGTAACACGAGTAAATATAAATGATCCCGCAATCAAACTCACTTGAGCAACACAAGGCGAAAATTTGCTTCCCTTTCTGCGTGAACACAACATTAGGGATAAGGTCCGACATATGGGTGGATGGTTGGGTGTACAAAGCATCTGACTTCAACACCAGAAGCTTTACAGTATTAGTATACAGTATATAGTATTATAGATTTGGGTCTTTTTGAACAAGACGGTGACAAATTATGTGTTCCCTGATTTTGCTCTCCAGTAGCGCTATGGAGCTGCTTTTCTATGAGTGGCAGCTGGTACCCTTTTTATTTGTTTTGCCCCTGACCCTAAGACAGCCTGAGTCCACCACTGTTGGCTCATTGTGGATTTGTGGGTACTAGCTGTGGGTCACCTTTATTTGTATGTTAGACAACTGTTTAAACTGCCTCAAGGAAGAAATAATAAAATAATAAATGCTTTACCTGTAATCAATAAAAGTACAAAGGGCCAATAAGCTTTATGATTAAGTCGATAATTAGGTTTTTAAAAAAGCTTTGCTTTTTATTGAAATTCCAACAAGTCAGTAAAAGATTTTTTTAATGTTCTGTTCTGATCTGTGTCCAACAAGCTTGATTAGAGCGATGCTCTTTGCCAATTTTGGCCAGCAAAATAAAAGCCTCGAAAACTGACTGTAAAGTGTGACAAAGAAATAGAAAATGGGAGGAAATGTGAGGGACAGACAGACGGACAGAGAAAATGAGAAAAGAATAGTTCATTGTGTGTGTTCTCTGGGTGGACAGTCATGTGTAATGAGAAATATTAACTTTGCCAGACTCTTTTGGTCTTGTTAAAAAAACATCCTGCTTACACAAAAGAGTGCCCCTAATATCTATCCAACCAAATGAATGGCCTTTACAAGGAAAGCAGTGCACAGGGAGAGTTTATTACAAACACTTCAGTTAATCCTATTGAAAACAAAATTAATCACCTGAAACATACATCAGTACAAAGAACATTATCTCCTCATACAGTAGGTGGGTGGTTTTAAAAACAGAAACTGAATATACAAAGAAAAGGCCTTCTTCTTGCCTTCCATTTGCCATTTTTCTAATTTATTATGAGTTACTGTGGTGGAGGAAGTGTTCAGAAGTGCATGTTGCTTCAGTAAAAATAGCTACACCTCACCGTGGCAAGACACCATTCCAAGCAAAATTCCTGCAAAAATCTAAATGTTAATACGGTGAAAGTGTTGAAGCATTTTCAGAAATTACTTGTAATTATAAACACTTTTATGTGTAAGCAGCAGATCGTATGTTTTACATTTAAAAGTACATATAAAATCTTCAAAAATAAACAAATACAGAATTAATGTAAATTATGTAAGAGAATTTTGGATACCCAAGTGAAGTACAAATGCCTAAAATGGTATTTAGTAAAAAAAAATAAAAATAAAAATAAAATAAAAATATCAGTCATCATGCATATCATCAATCATACTTCATAGTTAGAAATAGTCGAAACTGGAAGTACAATATTTGAGTAAATGTAGTTTCTAAATCTGTCCTTTAATAATTAACCTAACACTTGCAAATCCAATTAAAAGAGGCAATAAGACATTATTATTTGTTGAAAATTGAGCAGCTTATAAATAGCATATATTGCTAACTGTCAGATCCAGGAACAGTTGTAATTAAATGCCTCCTATGTTTAAATTTACTCACCAAGACCCTGCACCTACTGTAAAATTTGCTTTTCGTCTCTTTGGGCTGTATTCTGTACTGAGCCAACAGCAACTTCTTCTCTCTATTCCACCACATGTGTAAACTCTGTGTGTACATTGTTCGTGCTAACAAAAAATTACGGCATTTGTTTTTACTGTATGTTTGTGAATGGTAAACAGAAACTACACAGCACTTTCAATTTTAGTGAGGTTGACATTTGCACATCAAAACTCAAATAAAGAAACATCTCAAGTTGCATTTAAATGCTTATTTGATTTTGTTGCATTATTTAGTTCAGTTGCTGAAAATGTCACCCAGTGGAGGATTGGAAACATTTCAGGATCATTGTGTAGTGCCACAGCCTCAGAAAAGTTGTTGCATTTGGGTGGATGGTTTCGATTTCAATGCAGTAGCAACTCTTTCATGATCATTTTATTCTTAAGGAAATACATTGATAGTAACTGCAAGGTTTTAATGTTATTTTCACTGGAAAAGGAGTAGAAAAATCAGCAAAATCCTGAACATATTGAAAAGTTGAGCATGGCTAGATAAAGGTCAAGCTACTGTTTCAATCCTTTCCATTAGTTGTTTTCTGTCAGAGTAGATTCAGACAGTTGCATGTTAAGGTGAAATTCTTAGAAAATTGTGAAAAGCCTTGTTTGGGAAGGTCATTTTTTATTTAATGGATATTTAGACGGATGTGACACTCAGCAGAGGGAGTGTGACAGCTGTAACCCTCAACTGTCGCAGCATTGCAAAGACTTTATGCAGCAACGAGCCAAAGAATTTCCAAAAAATTGGACATGAGCTCTGTGTGAGACCAGATCGTAATTGTTATCACTCACAGCCCCTATGAATGAGAAAAAATAAAGATTTTCCTACCCTCAAGTTCTACCCTGCTTTAGCTTCCCTTTACAAAAAAAAACATTTGCATGTACAGTACTACATAAACTATTCTGCTGAAAAACCAAAGCATTTGAAATGTGTTAAACACCTTTTCCCAATTGAACATAATAACCTTGTTTTGTTTTTAATGTAGTCAGCACAATATTTTTCTCCTCAATGGAGGGAGAGGGAGTAGAAGAATCTCAGGAAGATGATTAAATCTCTCATGACAGGATGGCATGACCCTTTCTTCAATAATGAAGAAGAGTTAGGAACAAGTCAAATAGATAAGCTATCCGCTTATAACCTAACAGCTAGAAAGCTGCTGAGGAGAACACATATCTGACAACACTATCATAAAAGCATGATACAAATGAAAGAAAAACAAGACTTTAAAAGACCTTTTAGGAAAAGTTGATGGCTATTTGTCACATCTGCTGTCAGTTTGTTAACCCTGAATGCCTCTACAGTATGAAAGATGTAACTTACCATTTTTAAAGCACAAAAGCTTAATGATCTCAGCAAACCCTGTGAAGAAGGTGTAACCATGGTAAAATTCACCTGTATCAACGTTAACAGAGTTTTGCAAGACTGTCACTGGGTGTAACTCATCCACTTCATGTATTGTCCCTGTACCTACAGCATTTTTAAAGCAGGTGTTTGACAGTCTTTCAGGTCATGTCCTGAAGATTATAAACACATCCCTTCAAACCGGCATTTTCCTCAGATGCCTTCAAAATAGCTGTTGTAAAAGCCTTACTAAAGATAGCCAACCTAGATGGTGATGCACTAACCAATATAGGCCGATGTCCAACTTTCCATTCATCAGTAAGATACTTGAAAAGATAGTTTCAGTGCAAATTAAGTCCCTTCTGAAAGAAAGTAAGATCCTGGAGGAATTTCAATCTTTAGGCTTTAGAACACACCACATAACTGAAAGTGCTCTAAAATAATCAGCGACCACTGATTAAAAAAAAGGTCTTGATTCTTGTCCTCTTAGACTTAAGTGCAGCGTTTGATACGATTGACCATGACATCTTAATCAATCGCCCTGCACTGGCTTCCTATAACATTTAGAATTGATTTTAAGGTCCTCCTCCTTATATACAAAGGCCTTAACTGTCTGGGACACAGCTACATTGCTAACTACCTCGTTTACTTGCCTTCGAGAACCCTGCGATAGTAGAAGTTCCCAGCAAAAGCCTAAAGAAAATCGGGGATGCTTTCGTCAATTACAGCCCAAAGCTATGGACCACACTACCTATAGATATCATGGAAGCCAGCTCGCTAAATATTTTTAAGAGAAAGCTCTCTTCACTTTAGCATTTAACTAGCTATGACTTTCCAGATACAGGCTTAAAACTTGTTTGTGCCTGGCCTCGCACTTCTGCATTGTTGCTTTTCTTTTACAATGTGTTTTTTATTTTTACTTGATTTTCCAAATTCTATGTATGCTAATTTTAACCTTTCATCAAATATTATTTTTCAGTTGTTTTAATTTCTATTCATGTTTCTCTATTTCTTTTTACTTTAATCATTTAAAAGTACAGTTCACCCAAAAATAAAAACATTGAGTCATTATCCACTCAGACCCATGCCGATGAAAATTCTAGTTTTTTAGTCCACAAAACATTTCTGGAGCTTCACAGCTAAACACTTGTTTTAAAACGTAAATAAACAACCTAAAAAAAAAAAACATAAAATGGCTCCATACAACTCATCTGGCATAATCCAAGTTTCCGGAAGCCAAAAAATCCCAAATTGATTTGAAAATATGTTATTTACACCCTTTTATGAGCAGAAATTTTAACTGTAGCTGCTAAGCCAGTTATGGTAATGTAATTACAGTACCTAAAATACATGCACTGGCATCAAAAGTAGAACAGTACTCCACTTGCCCACATGGATAAGAAAAAACAACAGTGCCCACACAAGCATACATTTATATCCCTAAAGTCACAAGAACTAATTGCAGTAGTTGATTCTTACCTATACCAAAAAATATACTTTAATTTAAGCTCTACTTTAGAAGATTAATTTTAAGAGGGTGGGGGGGCAAACACAAATGTCCTAAATTGCTCAAGCAGCGTCGTACGTGATTGTTTGGTTTTAAACTCTTACACACCACATTACGCTCACACACAATCATAATCTAGGACACACATTCTCATTCCCTTCGATCGCTCTGTCAATTACACAGAGGAAATCAGCGAAGAAGAAAATGAAGGGAGTCAACAATGCATGGAACATCGATGTGTCCAACCACCACCGTCTGTTTAAGTGGAATTGACTTCTGCTCATTTCCCAAATTACGCATATCTGACTGGCCCACCGCTGCAGGGGCTACAGGAAGCACAGGGACAGAGAGGGAGTCTCTCTCACACACACTCTCTCCATTTCTCCATTTCTCTGCAGGGAATCAATGATGTCTGCTTAATTATTGGGTGAATTTAATCAGCGGCACAGCAGTACTTACTGCCTTGTGACCCAGTAGCTGTCAGGAAGTCTTTCAGTTTCCAACAGTTAAGAGTTCGAGTACAGCAATTTAATTGTTATAGAGGTGTTGAAGGAACAGGAAAAACTACCTCTGCATTGTGGGTGTTCTGTGCTCAGCTATTCACCTACATGTATTTGACATCACATATTGTTTTTTTGTGAAAAACAGTGCCAGTACAAATGCCACAAATCTCTGTGACCTAGACATAATGTCTAATTTGGTGTCTCAAAAAACAGTTAACATGTCTAGCCTGCTGAACCATGTTCTAATATGTCAGTGTATTATTATCAACATAAACTGTTGAGATTATTGGTTAGCTTTTGTTTTGTTTCATGTAGTTGCAGGTTTTATCAACATAGTTGTAAAGTCCATGCAGCTAGTGAACAAATTGTACCTTATGATATATTAAACTGTGACTGTATTTATTTATGCCGTGTTTATTAATTAATGCAGACATTTGAAGCTGAAATAAGAGCCAAGCAAAAATGCGGGTAATAGTCAGGGTTAGCAATAGCACACATCTTAAACACTGTCAATATGTTAGGATCCGGCAGTACGCCTCTCTCCCCTCTTGTGGCCAGTGTTGTTTCCCTTCCCTGTGTCTCTTGTCTGTTTCCCCTGTCTG
>JBBPCS010002839.1:1126-13011 GCA_037974645.1 Hollardia meadi
CCCCCCCCCCCCCCCCCCCCCCCCCCCCCCCCCCCCCCCGGTGGACTTCCACATTCGCCTCGGCTTGGCTTTCACTGCAGATGCCTCATGAGAAATCAATCCCTGCTGACTGGGATTGTGACAAGGGGACTGATTGGGCCTCTGGCTGCAGTGCAGGACAGGGTGAGGGCACTTAGTCTGAATCCTAAGTGATAAGATAAGAATGTGATTTGAACTACAGTCAGCTATGTCTTTTTCAGCAATGTAGGGCACAGTAAGTCATTCACCTCAAAAAAGTGCAAAGCCGTTTCAGAGACAATGAGGATGGCTTTTTGTGTGTCCCAGACAAAAGCTACATATCGCAGCTGTAAGTTTATAAAGAATGTACAGCCATGCTAGCAGCTCCATGAGGCTCTACCTTGTCACAGTGGTGCTTTAAGCTAAATGCTAACTTCAGCAGCCTAACATGCTCACAATGGCAATATGTTGGTGTTTAACATGTATAAAGTTCATAGTTTAGTGTGCTAGCATGCTACACAATGTACAGCTCAGGCTGATATTAATTTTATCTGTTTTGCATGTATTTGGTTCTAAACATAATATTTTTGATCTGACGATTGTACTATATAATACTTACTCGAGACATTTTATTAAAATCCTCAACGCAAGAGGAAAATTCACCCTCTGGGGGACATGAGTACCTGACTAACAAATACTGCCATCTGTGCAGCCAATTCGCTAGAGTGCTAAAAATGTATTTAATGTATTCATATATAAAAACTGAGAGTTTCTCTTGAGAAGTTTCCTCTTTTGCTCATGTTTTACAGTGTCGTCCTCCGTGTGACATAAGCTTGTAATATTCCTGCCTGTTTCTGATCCCCCTCTTCTTAGGAGTCCCTTTTCAGGTGAAGATCTCAGAGGTTAATCCTTAGGTTTGAAAGGAGGAATGTGGAGCAAATATTTATCCCGGCGTACCTCAGTTCAAACTACCAAACTCAACTGCACTGCGGTGAGCTGTCTCAAAGCAGCCTCATTACTATGCCCTGGCAGTGCAGCTTTGGCCTTACAGATGTTGTTGCATCAGACTGAGAGCAAAAAAATTCAAATCCACTAGTATAGCATTAAATTCCCTCTCTCTTTTAAAGTTTGCTTTGATCGGTGAGTTTGGTTAGTGGCAGCTCAAGAAACACGGGGTTCTGCTAAATATTTTTGTTGGATTCTTGGAACGTTTGAAACTTGCATGATAATGAAATGATGACGATTTTAGGTAAGATGGTCCTTTGTTCTTGTTAAATACCCAATAAAAATGCATGTGTGCATATTTGGTTGAAGCACATCAGCATAATTGTATCTCTTTGATTTTAGATTATGATTTTGCTTTGAAGTTTGGCTCTTGGCAAAAATTTCAGTGGCGTTTTCCTGCGGCTGTGAGAAAAGACCCTCCACAAATCTGTTTCGGTGGAAATCCTCTTTAATATCCATTTTTATTACTTTCCTCAGTTAATTGTAGTGGCTTTTAAAATTATCAAAATATCTGTAGATTTTTTTCACTCAGGGTTATATGTCCACCTTTCCGTATCATCATTAGTGAATTTGGCTTTCCTCTTGTGGATGTGAAATGATTCTTCTCCCAGCTTAAACCGCCAGAGGCAATGTCCCCCCACTACCCTCCACCTGCCCTTAATTCTATGCCCTAAATCCTCAATCCTAGCTTTAGCTCACCCATCCATGCACCTCATTACTCTGACCCTCAACCTGTCCCTCTTATAGCCTCAACCCCTGTGCCCTCAATCCCCAGCCTGTGAACAGCCAGACTGAAGGCCAGAGTCATATTGATGCTCTTCTTTTAACATTTAGACTGAGTCGAGGTGTCAGTGAACCAGGTCATTATGTATAGAAGTCATTCGTCTCTCTCTCTGTAGTTTGTGATCAGTCTTAGTGTTCTGTAATCAAAATCATCTGTGCGGTCATATGAAGGTGGTTTGCTGCATAAAACGCTGCCAATATGTGGCTGCGAAGGTATAGAAGACTCAGCTCAACAGGCTGTGCTCTGCATTGATAATGCTCTAAGGTTCCCTTTCTTAGCCTGCTGGCATCATGATTTTTTTAAATCTGTGCACAATTGTATTATATGATGGTATCTAGTTTTGCACATTGGTGCAAAAAAAAAAACTATAGAGTAAATTCAACTAGAAACACATTTTTCCTGCATTCCTTCCCACTTGTAGTCAAAGTGAGGTACAGTGTCATAGCTACTCATTCCAACAAGTGAGGCAGATGCCTAAACAGAGACAAGTAGGAGGCAGACTTCATCTGACTCAGTTGGCTTCAGGGACCTTGGCTCCAAGGTCTCCCATTCTCCTCATGGGACGGCAGCTGCCCAGATACAGTGCGTGATCTGCATTTACTCCGATCCCCACGTCCCAGTGAGGTGAAGTCATCCGCTGTCCACAGAGATAAACACGTAACTTCAACTTTAGTTAGTTGAGCATGTTTTTTTATGGCCCACATTCTTTGTTAAATTCAGCAGGTGTTGTTTTTGACATGACATTTAACAGCACCTCCTAAACAGCGATGACTGTTCTGAAGCTGACTGAGGTGTTTTATTCAGCACTGTGGACATTAGCAGGCAGACAGACTCTAACCTTGAGAAACTCTTGAGATTTACTTAATGTTCTCAGTGTACTAACGCTTATATGTGGCTTTATTTTAATCACGATAACAAAATTAACTCTCTCTGAGATATCTCAAACACTCTGAGGAGTTTAATGAAGGCTGTATATTTTAGTAGAGCTGAAAGACAGCTCTTACATCACTCTTCCTGCCAGAGATCAGACTCCACATTCTCCAAAGTGAATATGTTTACACGAGGCTGAAGCTGTCTCCACGAGTGGATTATTTCAGCTGTCACAACTCTGAGCACCAGGTGGGAAAAGATGAACCGTTTTTCCTCAGAGGAGTTTGGGGGAAGTTTCTGTTTCTTGTACAATGTTTTCAGCCCATCCATATCACAGAGAAGTTTAAAATAAGTGCCTCCACTATTAGCTACACCAGAGCTGGTAGCTGGTGATGGTTTTATCTTTATGCCATCTCTTTGTAATGCTCTTTATAGTCAGCTAACTATAAAATACAGTTGCCAACAGTTTATTTAATTTTGGCTGCTGTCCATGTCTTAAGTTCATGAACTGTGTTTTCACAGAGTAAGGTGATGCCATTATACTGTATTTTTCTACAGTATTTCTAATCATTTATGCACGATGCATTTAATTTTATTGGAAACAAATTGATGGAATAAAGTTTATGTGATTAATAAATACTTGTTAACTGCAATGCACTATTGTTGCTCTTCTCTCATGACCTGTCAATCTTTCAATCAGAAGATTAAAAAGATGACAAATAGGAGCATAAATATGTAGAAAAGACTGACAAATGCCACACACACAGCACAAACATTAATGCATCCTATTAACACTCACAGGGCTATCACACAAGGATACTGTGTGCTATTTTAAGTTTAATTTAAAGGCATCACCCTAGTAATCAATGCTGCCTGTGTGAAGACACAGTGGGGTTTGTACAAGTATTTTTAGAGAGGGCTGAATGGGCATGTGTATCTGTGCATAGAGTGTGTGTGATGGCACAAACTTTTGGTTGTGCTTTGTCTCAGCCAGCTGCTCCTTTGCAGATAAGACATCTCAGTCAGCCTTTTTGACCTTGAAAGCATCGTCTCTTTAAGACATCGTCCCATGACTACTGGAGAGACTGGAGCTGATCACAAGTTTTGAAAGTCTTCTTCAAACTTGTGTTTTATTTAGAAAATGTAAAACTTAAATTGAATTTAGGGACATTTGTTTTTCCAGAGCTTCTGTTTTGAAGTAGGAGATAAGCAAGATGAAGGAAAGAGGGACAAGAAAGTCTACTTGAGAAATCCTCAGATTTAAAGATTAACTAAAAGAGAGAAACAGATGGAGGCATTTCAATATAAGTGAGAAAGACTCCATTGTTTGTTGTGGAGTGAATGTCAACATGTGCAGTCCTTCTAACTATTGAGCTCTTCCCCACCAATGAAACTCTCTGTGCATTGAAAACTTCTCTGCATCCTGTTTGCCCAGATAGGGTAAGGGTCTACACACCAACAATAAAGTGCCTTCAAATTTATTTCTCAGAACTAAGATGTTCTAAAAATAATTTGTAGAATCTGCGCCCTACTGTGCATTTAGAGATGGTTTTGGTGGAGCGACATATCTGCCTGCTGAGCCCCAGTAACCGGCACAAGTAACCAGTGAATTTTAAACCAGTGTGCCATCTCCATCTCTTTTCCATTGATCTCACACATGGCGTTAGTGTCTGATCATACATACGCGATCAGATCCATATGCATGCTCACCAAAACTTTGCGCTGCAACGGAGTGGCTAACATTATGGATATGATTTGGATTGTGATATTGCATTTTTGTTATTTAGTACACAACTGATTTGGTCTCATTTTAAGTCTATTTTTAACAATAAATCCGAGGTTGATCCCCAATAAAAAGGCACTGAATTAATATATTTATCTACATTTTGCAAACTACATGGAGCAGAGTGTAGAGTGAGGTCTTACGGGTCCAAAAATTTGTGCCCAAACTGAAAAGACCTGGAAATGTACAACCTGGAACTGAAACAGACCTGTGTATTATTTGAAAGCTGGGACCGGGCCCATGTAGAACCAAGAAATGTTGGACCCTAATCTTGCCAGGAGACACAGACCTGCTCTGTACTGATTTCACAGCTGATTGCTATTAACGAGGTAACGTTAATTTACAAGTTGTCAAAACAAAAGTTTGTGTCTTAACTTATGTAACGTTAATAGTCTTCTTCCCTGTGCCTGCCTCATCATCCTTGCCAAGAAAGGTGGTTAAATAAATCCAGGTTTCCTTATTCCTCTCTTGCTGATTAAAACAGCATGGCTAATCCACTTGTTATTTCATCTTAAAAGTCTGCTTGCTGTCAGGTGACGGATGACAAACGCGACTCAATTAGAATCAGCTTTACAGTTTTGTTGTATCTAGCATAATAAAGATAACTTCAACTGTTTGTCCTTTTGAACTGTAATAACGATTGTTTGTTTTAGGGCTGTTAATGTTAGCATTGCTAATTGAGATCATCTGTGCTCTCCGAGACAAGTCGACTTCTGCACTCTGACCCTCACCTCCTGAGGGGTGCACTCACTCGCGCAGGTTATTTTGAAACCACCTTGTGGTCACAGATGCACTTTGCAGTTTGCTTGCTGTTGCACTACATGATCTGTCTGATTATAGCTAGATCTGCTCTGATCTACTTGGGAATTACACATAATGTTAAAAAGGCCCGGGAACAGCAGTAATAGAACAGGACCCGACCTGAACCTGATGACCTTATAAAATGTGGAACCGAACCTTGGTCCAGGGCCCAGGTCCTCAGGTTCTGATCAACCCATGAAGACCTCTAGCACAGTGGGCTGCTCTCTGGACAGCCGCACTCACACAAATCTCTTTTGCACCAAGTTTGATGAATGCTGTAGTGACAGCCCACATTTCCCATAAGGCTGTGCTGGACTGAGTAGTTTAGGTTTGTTGTTTTATGGTCCAAAATGCAAATCTTGTTAGCATTTGTAAATGTTTGTTCAGAACATGGTGGTTTATGTTGGTAATTGTCATTTTTGTGCTGTTTATAGTTTTAGCCATTAGTGAGAAGGGTTGACATTTCAAATCGAGTTGCATCACACACGAGGTGAAACTTCAGAGATAATCTCTTGAATATCAAACATGCTCAAGATTTTCAAGATTTGAAAATATCGGCGTGTCACACACTACAGGATATTTATTAAGATTATCGTGCCAGAGGGAGTGCCCACGTCACGTGATCTCTTTCACCCGATCTCATGGGGAAGCAGATGTAAACAAAATGGAAGACGATCAGGGTTTTTCCTGGCTCAAAATGAGGCGGAGGTGGTACCATCCGCACAATTGATTCAGAACGGCAAAGCAGCGCATCAAAATACACTTTACAAGCGACGTATTTTAGGAGTTCTAATAATTATATAATTGAAGAGAATGACAATCATATTAAAGACTAGGTGAAACCTAGTATATGGCTGGACCGCCATTATACTTAACAGTAATGGTGTCAGGACACCCAAATTTAGACTTTGATACCAATACCCAGTTTAGTATCACAATACTCGATACCAAAACGATACTTGAGACTGAAATTATACTAAAAAATCAGAATAACCATGTATATATAGTCTGCCATGAGACCCACTGGGTGTACAAAATACATTTACAATAAAATCTGAACTATTTCTTTTTAATGAGTTGAGAAGCTACATGTAGCTAGTGCTAGTAGCGCTGTGCTCTTTAGCTGTTAAACATGTTAAAAAGCACCAAAACGAGACCTCCAAATAACTTGCTCTTAATACATTGTGGCAGGCAACAGTGTGTTAAGCGGCAGGTGAAAGCGCAAGTTGAAAATATTCAACTCAAGCGAAAACTTCCCGTGTATCGCGGGGCTTTGCAGAGTGCAGAGCAGGGTGACAGAGCCACCGCTCGCCAGCAGACAGCTGCTGAGCCCCTGGGAGCTTTCGGACAGAGGGGCAGGGGCAGAGCGGAGCTTCTATAAGAATAAACACATCAGATTCTGTTCGGATCCGATGTACTTTACTTTGTGAACGTACAGACGTATAGCGAGGAGAGAATGGGCAGAAAGAACTGGCTGCTCAGAGTCGCACCGAACTCAGACACACACGCCATCAGTGCAGCGCGAGGCAAGAGCAACGCCCCCGATGACGAAGCCACTGCTACACTCGACTGACCAATCCCGCACTTTCATCACTTACTCAGTCAGTCAGTCACTCACTCAGTCAGCCACAGAGCAACCCTTAGGGCTGGCCCTCTGCGGTCCAGCCAAAAAATGAAATATTAATGAGGATTTTTTTTAAATATCTAGGCCTAAGCTATGCTTAACTCAATCAAGTAATAAAAAATAATGGTCCATGTTGATTGTGTAAAACATGCTGAAATTACACATTTGACTGTTAAGTCAACTGACCCTATTTGTGTGTTAAAGTGGCTGAAACATTTATTGTGCTAAATTTGATACACAATGTGCCAACTGGGCTGGTGGCCAACATAAGTTCATAACAATATCGTAATTATTAATATACTGCCACTTTAGATGAGACTGGGAATGAGACGTAACATTCATCTTTCTTTCTCCAGAATCGCTTTAAAAGTTCTTGTTTAATTGGGGTTTCTGTGTGATAATGATCAGAGAAGCTGTGCGTGCTCAGCGGAAAAGTCATTAATTGAATCTGGTGAAAAACTTGTTAGTCCCCTCAATCATAAAGCAAAGGATTTTTTGTCACATCTGTCGAATCTTTAACATGAGAGAGAAGTTCAAACATTTCATAATTAAGAGACAAAATACAACCCCTTTACACCTTGTGCCGTACTTTGTGCCCAGATTATGCGCCATTTAACTAGCAAAATGAAGATGGAGACGCCCTAAATACACTTGTGCACTAGACTTTAGACTGTGCACTTTAGAACGTTTAAATAGGGCCCTGAGATTCAGTATATGCTATTCAGTCCATCCTTCATAGCTAATAGCCAAACCATGCAAGAAAGAGAGTGAATGTTAAAGCAAAGAATTGTTCATATTTTGTCCATGTGGGGGAGCCTCCAGACATACAGACTACATACTTGCACTTTTGAACTCTACATACAGCTGAGGCCGTCCTTGATCAAAAGTATACTCCCTCACTTTTTCTCTCCCCTCCTCTTGGAGATGCTTTCATTTTGATGTCTGATGATGTAACCAAAATGTACTGGAGCATGAGAATAAAGCTGGCCCAGAGAGGACACACTTAGACACACAGACGCACACATACACACACACACACACACACACACACACAAATGAGAATGCAGAAGTTAACTAACGTTGGATTTTCAAGTGACAGCAGTGTCGTCTGTGATGTTCTGAGGTCGACACCTTTGGTTGAGTATAAACAAACATACCGAGCAATCACACCACGCTGTCGGTGCTACAACATGAAAGTGGATTTAGAGAGTCACGTCTCAAACTTACACAAAATGTCAGGTTTTTATGAGGTGTCACTGTTCATAATTTTATGTCCTGAACAGAGAGGGAGGAAGTGTGGGAAAAGATAAAACAACATCACAGATAAATCCAAATCCCCAAACGTCCTTCCAACACTGGAAGTGAACTAAGCTTTCAAAACATCAGCGGTGATTTAAGAGAGATCTGAGGATCTGTGGGGATTTTCTCCTCACTTTTTGTTGTAAGAAAATATAAGCTATAAATGAAGCTACAGAAAAACTGCTAATTTTCCAACCTTTAGTGATTTTAAGTGTCTCTTTCTAACATTCAGCATGTGGGAGGAGTTGGTAGGCTACTCAGACAGTGGAACATAGCTAGCCTGGCTTGCTAATGTTAGCACTCACAATAGAGGTTGCTTTTTGTTCATTTGATGTAGTCGTCCTAAGTTATACAAAGAAATATGTATCAGTGTGTCATCTTTCTTTAATGGGTTCAGTTGTGGTGATGGCAAATGACTGTTAGACCTCAGAGTAACATCAACAACCACAATTTGAAAAACCCACACTGAGTACCATATGGAGTCATGGAGCGACATGGGGAGTGCTCACTGATGGGAGTAATGCTGCATTCAGGACAGAATAGGACGACCAGGAAAACCTCCATTTTTCTGATTTGGGAGTGTCACATCACATCAGTGAAGTAGACTCTGGAGTATTTTTGTATTTGAAGTGGTGCGTCAACAAGTACAAACAAATAGTCTATAGCTTCTTTAAATCAGTTGATTGTATTTTAAAATGGCAATAGACAAGTTTTATGCTCTAACGTGTCATTATGAAGTAAATGTTGTTTGCTCCATGTAATGGCTATAGAATCATGACATCATCAGTATTTAGATTGGTTCCCTATAAACCACATTTTCACTATGCATTTGTGTCTGCCACCGAAATCTCCCGAGAACATGAAGGCAGCCTGGCTCTGCTCCGGATCTGCTTTCATGTCTAGACTAAATGAATGAATGAACTCACACTTTTGTCCTGTGTCGTTTGTAGTTGCTAATCTGAGGAAAACGGAAAGCAATCCAGCTGTTTTTTCACAGCGGCACCAACAATAATACAATAACTCCTTTGTTATTTATAGTGTTATATGAAAGCCTTTTTCTTATGAATCACATTTACACAAAGGTGAACTTGGTCGTGGTTTGTCTGAGACTATACATCTCTTGGACACACACACACACACACACACACACACACACACACACACACACACACACACACACACACAGATGAGCTTATGCAACTTCTGAATGCTGCAACAGCGCGCTCCAGCTCAGCTCCCGTGACACATTGTTTTCAGCCTAGTTAATGCCAAAAATTGTGTGTGTTTGCGTATTTGTGCCCAATTCTGATGCTTCACAGTCCCGTTGATGCATTACCCAGAAATCCTCAGAAACTTTTGTTGGACTGAGATTCCAGACACACACACGCACATACACACATACACACACGCACGCACAGTAACAGTGAGTAAAAAGGATCAGACATACATACTGTAGGATACAAATAGTCACATATATTACTATGTATGGTATTAAGTAAATGTACAGTATACTGTGTAATACAAATCTATATATACTTCTATAACCAGTGGCATGTCTTATTCATATATATTATATAGATATTCTATATTAGATGTCTGTTGGAATAATTAATACAATTTACTGTGCACAATGCAATACTAGGTATACTGTGTTTAGTATACTGTGTAATACAAATCTATATACAGTATGTATGTGTAAACATGTATATATATGTGTGTATATGTGTATTTTGTTTTCTTCTTTTCCTTTGCTTTTTTGAACTTCAGGTACACTCTGTTGTATTTGAACATTTTACTGTTATTGTATTAAACTTGGATCGACGTCATGGCAGCTGGAAATTTTACAGACAGTAATGGAAAGTGAAATGATGTCAAGATTGTACTGTATGTAAGAAATGTTGAAGTTAAAATAAAAAAATAAGTTAAAAAAAAAATCTTACTATTGATATTATCTTATTATATTACATACATGATACACATCAAACTATTCATTAAAGCCTCATGCTTATATGGAATTATCTGCATTTGTTATGTTTCTCTACTATTTATGTTTTTTCTTTAATTTGACACCTATCTGTGGAATTGTACCCCATGTTATAGCCTATTTAAGCACATGTACTGCCATTTATACTGTGTACTATAAACAGCCACCAAGACCCACCAGAAAATGCTAAGGCACATGAGGGAAAAATGTGTTGAGGGAGGGATGTATGTGAGAAAATTAAAGAGAGAGAGAAATGATATATGATTATGAATCTATTTGGTAAGTCAGCAGGCCCCATAATTTCCCCCCAAACCTTCTATCAATGCATAAAAAAAACTTGAACACACTTGAAGACGTTCACAGTAAAACATTTTTTTTGCGTGTGTGGGTTCTGTAAATCTGTCTTTACAGTTGCTTCCACAGCATTACTTCAAGGTGTCTTTTAAGCACAGAGGAAACCTTGTTCTATGTTCCACATAGCTTCCTGAGCCAAAAAAGTGCTAGAGGTAGAAATATTTCACAACAAAAGAATACCAAATAAGATTTCAGATATTTTGAGGAGCTCCAGAGAAGCAGTGCCAGGGATCGATATTTATTCACATGTGCTGTATGTTTAAACAGCCAAAAAAAAGAGTAGAGAAAAAGGTCCATACACATACCAGGGCATTTTTTACCCCAGCAGTGCATTTTTGTGGTACATTTTTCATGCAAAAATAAAATAAATTTTTTTTAAAAGAATTGTGATCCTTAACTTAGCTGAAGATTTAATTAAATACTGAGTGATAAAATATATAATTGCCCTTTAGATTGATTATTTAGTCACCCTTATACATGAGAAATGTGTTTCTGAAACACAACCCCACTGATATGCACACACAGAAATGTACGTGCATGTATTAAAACATAAGACGGATGCAACGCGACGGATGCGTGACGCGTTGTCGCGAAAGCCAATCACCGTCGAGATTCTACCGACGTCACTGACATCCCGACGTCCTGACGTTGTAGCAGGAATGGAGGACCAGCTAATCGTAGCTGTTTGCTTAGCTGTTTGCTTAGTATGAATGTTATGAGATGAGTTTTTGTATTTTTTATTTATTACTAATGTCTGTATTTATTTATTATATACTGTTGATTAATAAAGTTTGTTTTAAAAAAAATAAAAAATTCGTACCTCTTTGCGCTATGATTAGCGCTGGAAGTGGCTGTCATCCAGACGGAGCTCCTGGAGAAGGCGGTGAAACTCGCTGAGTTGTGTCCGCCTCCACAGGGTTTTGTGAATCCACACACAATGTCGCCTGCTTTTCTGGCGTTTCCACAACAGGTAGAGCTCTTCCGGCACATTCTTCTTCTTGTTGTTGTTTAACACCGGTTGGCAACCAGCGTAAAAGGTGCATTACCGCCACCTTCTGCTCCGGAGTGTGGATAAGAGGTTAAATTCTACTAATTATTCCCTTCCGCCGCGTTGTCACACGACAAGTCATAAACTAGAAAATTCCTGCAGAAATTTTAAATGTGTGTGTGTGATCATGTTCATGTGAAAGGTATCGAAGACCAGAATATTTGTGTGTGTGTATGTGAGATCATGTTAATGTGATAGGTATGGAAGACCAGACTGTGTGTGTGTGTGTGTGTGTGTGTGTGTGTGTGTGTGTCACTGTGTGTGTGTGTCCATGTGTCTGTGTGTGACACAGAGGCAGAGGTAGCACTAAACTGTGAATGTAATGTGAAAAAGATC
>JBBPCS010002840.1:0-13005 GCA_037974645.1 Hollardia meadi
CAAAACACTCTCTCTCTCTCTCTCTCTCTCTCTCTCTCTCTCTCTCTCTCTCTCTCTCTCTCTCTCTCTCTCCCTTTCCTCTGTGTGTTTCACCCCGGTATTCATCAAATATCACATTGACGAAATTATTCCAAACCCTGAAAAAGCTTGTAAACCTTTCTTTCCCTGTCTCCTCTATGTCCTGAGGTGAAGTGTCTCCTTTTGTGTCAAAATGTAAATGATAATTTTCTGTTCATTTTCTGTTGTGTAGGTGAACAACAATACATATGTACAGTTCCCATAGCCTATTGGAGTTATGAAGTTGTCAGATAAACAGTATTGATATTTCATATGATGCAGTAACACAAAACATACATCTTTATTTGTAAAGCACCTGTGTTTGAAAAGCACTGTATAAATAAAGTTTATTGTCAACTAATGCACGACTCACTGATTTCATACATTAATGTAGGATATGTCACAGATTTACTCAGTAAACGATCAAGTCACCATGACATTTTCATTTCATTTAACATAAGTGTGTTAACTAATGAAGAAGTCATAGTGACATGATGAGCACAAATCCATGATATACTCTGGAATTCATTAAATCAACATGAGTATTAGTAAAGCACTATCAAAGTGTAGCCTATGTTGTGTACCTTTATTACAGTTTCACCACGGATGTGTTGTGAATAAATGGTGCAATGTAAGCCAGTATTTGAAAAAGTTATTATTGAAATATATGTCGTCACATGTTTAAAAGATACATTGTTTTGAATTTGTTTTAATCAGAATATTCTGCAGTTCTTTCACATATATGTCAAGATGCTACATTTCTCTATGGGTTAAAGAAAAGGCTTTTCATTCATAGAACTTTGTCTCATATCCCAAGTTCAACAAGTGCCACAGAAAAGATTCCATTCAGGGAGGTTTAATGATCTTGCTGAAGAGAAAAGGCTTTGTTTGTTATGTGATTAAGGTAACATCATGAATGTAACACATGAAAAAAAATATTGATTCAAAATAGAATTTCACCTCACAGGAATGTCTCTGGAAAATGTTCCAGTGAAAGACATTTCTTGACATTTGAAAGTTCCTTTCCTATAAAGCGTAACGGCCAGAGGAACTGCATTCCTTTAAGCTTTGGCAACTTTTGTACATTTAACCAAACAGTTTATTTGGACATGTAAGCCAAGAGAAAAAAATATATAAATGATAAGAAAAAAATATACAACATTAAGTATAAAAGTTAAACAAAATCTTTTTAATGAGCAAATTATCTGCGAAACCAAATGACCTTTGGCGGAAGTAAACGTGTTTGGGACGACAAAACCAGGTATTTTAAGGCAAAACATTATCTTTTCCCAACCAAACATAAACTTTTAATAAAATCCCTGGTTTGCAGAAACATACAGCACCAACATTCATTCTGGTGAGTGGGTTGCTGAAAACCTGGGCAAGGTAGTTTTAATCCAGTTACGGTGCACTGGTTGGTCTCTGGAACTCTGGACATACAATGGAGCTGCCAGGTACAATAACATGCTGTGCGCGCTGTACTTAAGGGGAACTTGGAAGGGACATATGTTGTAAATAAAGAGTGGCATGAGGAGGTGAGGGATCACTGAGGGCCCAACTGCTATTTTTACCCCATGGCTGCCTGGCAGTTTAATATTGCCATTGCAATGAAGCATTGGACACCGTGTTCCTGTGGGAAATAAGGTTAATCTGAGAATAACAATCTGATTTATTACATACAGAGCGGCAAAGTCCCTCCTCTTCCAGTGGACCACTGTTGGACCTTATTTCAGAAAAAAATGTGTCAATTGCCAGAAATAAGTTCTTTGGCTGTGTTTGAATTGTGCCATGACTTGATTTTTTTTCAATTTAAAAGATACATTTGCAACTCAAGAAAGTCACAGTTAGTCGTAAAAGCTCTTTTGGTATAAGACTGTGAAAAGACAGTTAAGGTCATTGGAAAGACTTCACGCCCAACAGTTGTGCAAGTGACGCCTCGTTTAACATTAACCGAAACCCGCGAACGAAAGCTTGTAGAGCCGGTCTGCATGCTAGCTAGCTAACGGAACCAACTAACTGGCCTTTCACACAGCTGCAGCTGTCAACAGACTGATACTTACATCTTTTAATACGTTTTTCTGTGTCAAGGTAACAGTCGTGTTGGCGTTGGTATACTGTGAGAGATGAGAGATGTAGCTCAGAGCCGTTTCACACAAAACTAGCTTAAACGACTTAAACTGCCACTTTTTTAGACTTGCAAAGTTATCTTTTAAATTGAATAAAAATAATTTATGACACAGTTCGTATCGTTCGCCTCTCTGTGTGGACACGAGAGCACTAAACGTCTGTCGGAGAATAATTCACCTGTCGACACCCTGAACAGGAAACACCATCCCACCCTAATTTATGCTTTCCCCCCGCCCTCTTGCATCTAACACTCGAGCCACGACTGTCCTTATTGCTCACCTTCTAATAGGAAAAAGGAATGGTTGCATCATGTACTGCATACTATATTCAGTGGAGCAGGTAATCAAGCAGTCGGGCTCGCACACTCATGGTCAATTAGCTTAACAGAAGAAACAAGCTGTCATCCTCTAATGAGACGTCTGTGCTTCTAAATCTGGAAGGGCTACTCTGTAATTTTCCATTAATCAGCTCTCCTGAAAGCATCATGACACACTCTTTAAAGCCTCCCACTGTGACCTCATCACCCGCATTACATTTCCAAGCTGCAACAAAAATAGCTAGGTGTTTTGAAATGCTGTATTTTTGGAAAACAAAGTGACAAAGGTCTTTGAGAATCAGACAAAGGGAAGGACGGGTGTGCAAATAGGAAGAATAGCAAGAATAGATGAGCAGTACAAGCAGGGGCAATGTTAACATTTAGTAGAAGACTAAAGGGGATGGGAGGGATCCAACAAAAAGGGTTTCATTAAAATACACTGGAGACTGTGGCAGCACGATCTCTTGTAAAACACACAGGTTGAGTCATTACATGTCCGAAATAGACTCGTCTATGGGTCCGTCCAGAGGTAGTGGACAGACTGGGTTTTTTCATACACCAATAATGACAAATAGCTGTTATTGCCAGCTATGTGTGTGTGTGTTCCTGTGTGTGTGTCTGTGTGTGTGTGTGCGCAGAACCACTCAATTTTGCAGCTGATCAGGCAGAAATTGAAATTTTTCATGGACTGAAGAAAACAGCAGCGAGAGAACGGAGGAGTGAGGTGGAAATGGAGGGAGGTTAGATGGAGAATGGGAGCCAGACGAAGAAGATGTGAGTCTAGTTATTTAAGCATTTTCCACTCTCCTGCCATGGCTGGTCTATAAATAAAGCGAATGGACAATAGGGGGGGTGGGGGGTTCACAAATAGTGAAAGCCTCCTGCAAAAATGTAAAAAAAAAAAAAAAGATAAGATATTTTCCTTATTTTTAGATTTTCTTCAGGTATTTTTTGCCTACTTCCTTTTCCATTCCAAGGTCACTGTGTTCAGGCCACTGTGCGCTGAAACCTTGCTAAAAAGCAATAAATATTGGGAGGCAAGAAAAACAACAACAACTGAGAGGTAATTATGTACCTGTAGTTCTTGAATTACAGAATCTGTCCCAAGGATGCGTTAGATTTTTGTTTTCCTTTTCCCCATCCAATGAGTTAGATTATAGTCCTGGAAATAAATAACAATATATGCAGTCGGCTCCACCTCGTGACGAGGAACATACACAGAGGACGGCATACCTGAGGACCAGTTTGACAAGGGAAAATAATTTTTATTTACAAATAATGTCAAACAAAACTATGGGAGTCCGGAGACCTGGCCAAAAAGAATGGAGGAAGTCTTGGCCAGTCATGCAATAGGCTGTAGGACCCAGAATTTATTTCAAAAATATATTAATTTAGGACTTGATAACACGACTATAAAAACTTTAAACATGATGAGCTGAATACCTACTATTGAATGATTGGCTGATCAATATTTATTTTGGTTCAAATAGTTGTGAATGTGGTATCAAGCCCATGTTTTGTATTTTTCCATTACATTGTTTTGTCGCATTCTTTTGGATTTTCGGATTGTAACGCCAACACAATCACCCTCAAAGTGAGTCACTAAATGTTTTCCTGACCCTTTTATTTTATATCAAGTTATGTACGTATGGAGAGCACAGTTGAGCTAACATGACCAAAGTGATAACGCTAACAGGCTCATTTTTAAGAGGTCTGTTTAGTAAACTAGGATAATGAACCTCACCATCTTAGTTCAGCATGTTAGCCGCTAACATTTGCTAATTAGCGCAGGTACAACTGAGCCTGATGGGAATGTTCTTAGGTTTTTATGGTCATTGACCAAAGTGTTCTGACCTAAACTAACATGAGATGCCACTTTGGTTGTTTCTAGGCACAAATATTATTTTATTAGGTTTAGTTTGGTTTCACACATGTAGGACGCACTCTAGTCTCCTAGTGAAAGCGATGTTTGTGACACTCAACCCAACCCAAGCATCCGCCTCTCTTGAGACTTTCTCGCTTTGTGAACTATGTCATTATGTGCAGTTGTTCTGATCTCATATAGTCTCATATTCACGCAGATGGGTTTACATTTGAGCTCATTTTAAACCCTGTGTGTCTCATCTAGATGCTAGAGGGTACCTTCTGCACCTGGATGACATACTGAGGGACCTGATAAAATGGCAGAATTTGATGGCTTTGGGAACCCAGGCTGAGAAAAAATCTTGACCTGATTAAGGTGCGAAATGAAAAGTCAAGAGATCAAAGTTATAATGATTGATCCTCTGTGGACCATGACTATCTTTACAAAATTATGATAATCCATGAAATAGTTGTTGAGATATTTCAGTCTGAACCAAAGTGCTGGAACGACCAACATTACCACCAACAGAGCCATGCCACTTCTGTTGCTAATAATACACATTCCTTAAAAGGTGATACATGCTCTCTCTTTGGAAACACATTTGGAATATTTATATAATGCTACAATCAATCATATTGTTAAAGATTTCTTTAAGGCAACCTGAAAAGGATAATATAAAAAATTGGGCATTGCAGTAGTTCAGGCAGGCCACGGAAGTAAAGCTCAGCTGGTAATCTCAGCCAAATCAGCTGATCTGAAAGCAAGCTCACATCAGCCGATTCCCTTCTATGCATCCAATTGGCAAATCTCATACATGACACGCTGTTTTCACTGCCTACTCTTACTGCTTCTTCTGCAAGCCGCTTTGCAACCCACCTCCACCCCAGCTCCACCTTTTTATGCTGCGTCTGACTTAATCAATGTAATTTCTGTTGTCATTGATGCCTGCATTGTTCTGTATCCGGGGGTATTTGCTGCTTTGCTTCCTGCCTTAGCCTTTCCATGTAGGCACATGGAAGTTCAGGGAGGTGTGCTCTCCCTGCTTTAGGCTTTCCACGTAGGCACGTAGGCATGTGGAAAGGCAGGGAGCCATACTGCCAAATATAACTTAACGCAAATAGGCATTTAAGTTTCTTTGACTATAGTGGTCCTGACTGAAATGTTAGTTATATGTTTCTAAATATGTATTTCTGTTAAAATATTGAAAAATGCAGTCTATGAATATGCAAATATTAAATGGTCTCCTATTTTACTGAAAAGTACCATTCTGTACGTGCACTGGATGCTTCTCGTTTCTACATAACACATGTGAAAGTTGCACACTTGACCGGGATTGGCTTCCAAAACAGTTATGTCAGGAAATCCTCCTCGTACATAAATATTTAAAACTCAGATTTAATGTGGGTGCGGAGAAAGTTTGCCCTTTTGGCAGATAGATGTAAAAGAAACCCTCTGGTGTCAAACTCTGCATCATTTTGCACAGTGAGGCTCAAACAATAAGCAAGCTACGTTGTGGGAAGGGGGACTTTTAATTCCAACATTACTAATTTTACAAAAAAGGGTATTTTTGAGTTATTCATGAGCATATTTGGTGATAATTCTTATGGCTCTCTTTTGTTGTATCAGGTTTGTGTAGCTTAATATGCATTTCCCCATATCTCTCATAAAAATAAATGTATGGAATAATAACTGAGCTGTACTGAATAAACAACCCATTTTGACTAAACAGATCTTTGTACCACAATTTATTCCAATACATTTGATGTATGTGCAGCAGCAACTCCATTTCTTTAAAATAAGCAATATAAATTGATTTCACTGCTTCGTTGCAGACTGCACAGTCTGGAATAGGACTCCTGTAAACAGCCGCGTCTCCTTTCTGCCACATTCACAATTCCGCCTGATTAGGATATGATAAGCCTGTCTGAGTGACTAAATGAGATGCTTTACGGTTGGAATGTCTACCAACAAATGCACACAAGGACATGCTGATTACAGCAAGACAAGCAGAAACACATAATGTATGACCGTGTGACTAAAAGGAGATGAGGGAGTGATGCAGGTAGCTGTGAAATGGGAGAAGTAATGGAAGTAAAGAGAAGTGCATACCCAGGAAATGAACCATGTCTTTACATCAAACATGAGGGAGGATGAATGAACTGGCCTCAGCTATAGTTATGTGTTTCTTAGCGTGTTTCTGAATGTGTCTAGCCGTGCAAGATGTTGTAACTTCCAATTTCCAGTTCAAATCACAGTGTCAACTGCCTTTGATGACGTGACAGCACATTTGATTTTCAAGGCTTCTGTCCGAATGGCCCCAAACGCAGCACAACCACTGCCAACATGCAGCCTGTGATCAGCTGGAGCAGCATCATGCAGAAGAGACAACTAGAACAGCAGCTCAGCACACTTTTAGTTCAATCAAACCAAGTGATGCAGAGAAAGAAAGCGATACTGAAGCTGACAACCATCTCTGTCCAGCCACAGAGGAGCCCATATTCGTATTGTCGAGGGTCTGATTTGGGTGGTATGACTTTTGATGATCTTACTACACAGTTAGGTACACATGTCACTGTTCTTCATTGAAAACAAGAAGCAGGAGACAAAAGACCAACACAGCAAATCTCCCTCGCAGAGTTATTTAACGGTGGTTGGAAAAAATGTCAGTTTTCTCCTTTGATTTTCAAAGGCTGAGTTTTGAAAACGACACGATTACGAAGAGCAGAATGTCATAACAAAGTGACTGTATAAAGGGAAACAGTCCAGTGAAACTACTCTCTGCTGTAGCTCTACCAGATATGATTAAATGCCCCCTTCTAGTGTTCAGTGCACAACATTGCAAGTCAACTACACTTTGTATAGACTTTCGTTTGACCTCAAATATTGGTATCTTGTCACCACATTCATGTGCATCTTTTCATACATGAGGATATCCGTTTTTTTTAATGAATTAAGATTTTCATGTCTTTTTAGCCACAGGATGCAGCATCCATTTTCTTTTAAGAGAGAGAGGAAAAACACTTGAAATTACAAGTAAAAGTCCTGAATTGAAAATGCCTCTCAAAGTATTAAAAGTGAAAGTACTCAATGCAGTAAAACGTCCCCTATTATTACTCATACATGAATGTGAAAGCAGGATTTCACTGTTGTAGTTGGTTGAGATGGGGCTCATTTGGAACTATTTTGTAGGACTACAACTAATGATTATTTTCTCTATTAATCGATCAATAGTGACACCTTTACAAAGCAGGAAATTTTCACATTTATGAAGCTGGAACCTTGAAATGGTTTTGCATAAAAAATGACTTAAATGATTATCAAAACAGTTGCCAGTTATGTAATTGGCAGCTGTCTTGATGCATGCCAAAGCATGCCATACTTGTATATACGACTGGGTAGTTATATAAAAACGAAAAAAACAAATTAAACAAAGCATATTTTATAAGCTCTTCATATTTATATGTTTTGTATGCAGACATCTTTTATCTTTAACTAAAGTGCTACTACCCCAAATTTGTACTTAAGTACAAAAATGTATGTGATTTGTCAACAAGACTGTAAGCATGAACATAAAGCAAGCATTTTACCCAGAGCAGTGTACAGGCATCTAGAATATGAAAACAACTAAGTTTTGAAATTAAATTACTTGCAGTAACACATTTAATACGATTATTCAACACCTCCACATACATGTTTGATCCAGATTCTGAATCACACTACTGTCCCAGATAAAACCTGGGGCTTAGCTCTTTTAACTTGAATCTTGAGACTTTAATCTTTAGGTGGAATTTAAGACTCCACCTTAATTATGACCAGTGAGGCAAAGTCCAAGCTCCTCTGGTATCCACCATGGGACCCTTTTTTATAGAAAAAATATGAATGGCAGGCTAGTTATTGGTGGGAGACAATTTTCTGATCATGTTTCAATTGTGCCATGAATTACACATTGTCACGGCTCGTGTGCCAAAAACAGAGTTGGGCCCAGATGCAGACACTGACAACACAACAGGTACGTTCAGTGATCTTGATTAAACAGAAGGCTTACGGGATGTAGAGGCAGGCGAAGGTCAAAACCAGGTAATCAGTCCAACACAGACAAACAAATCCAAAATGGGCAGAGGCGAAATTTCAAAGTCCAATACATAAACAAAGTCCAGGAAATAGAGAGGCAAAAACACTGGGAAGGCTGGGACGAAAGCATAGTGGGTAACACGATGAACTGGTAAAGACAAAAGGGAGCACATGGACTTAAATATACAAGAAAGGAATGTTAACAAGACACAGGTGACACTAATCAGGGCGGGGTTGACAATCACAGTGGAGGGAAAAGAACAGAGGGAGGAAGTGTAAAGCAGACAGAGGAGAAGACACAAGAGGAGAGAACCTACAAAATAGAAGCGGGAATAACAAACTAGAAACTCAAAACGATAACACAGGAAATGACACACTTAAACTGAAACCATGACGCAAATATGATGTAAATTTAGAAGTTTTTTGCAAGTGAAGAGAGTTAAAGATAGCAAAGAACCATTTAGTTTTGTGTGAAACAGCTCAGTGATCTACATCCCTCGTCCCTCACAAATACACAGTAGGCTACATCAACACCGGCAGGGGCCCAGCAGCTCCCTAACAGTTATCTCCACCCATGGCAAACCACTTGCTGACCAAAGTCTCATAAAAGAAAGTGAACTTGGTGACTGAATGGCATTGTGTATGTGTAGCTACTGATAACACACATTCAGGAAGCCAATAAAAACCATCACTGTATGTTTTTTTCTTCATGGCGGCGTCTTCTATTTCAAGCAGTCGCTAAATCAATCAAATAAGTCAATTTCTTAAACATAAACAACTGATGTTCTGCTCTTCTTTGTAGTTTTACTACAAAAGTTCCTTAAACATGTATTAATAAGTAGACATTAAGGAGCTCTGAAAGGATAAGTCTGATTTTTTTCTTCTTGCCAGTCATTGAAAACCTAAACCAGCAATGAATATGTTTTACTGACATGTTCTTTCTGTGCATCCAAAACCTGATATATCTTTTTCCTCTGTGCCATAGAGCTCAAAAAAATTCCCCCCAAAAATCATTGAGTCACAATGTAGTTTCTTGAGTCAGTCTCACACACACTGTTGTAAATACTTACTAGTGTGTATTAATCTACTGCTGAAAATATGCCCCAACAAATACACAATTCCCTCCTTTTTGAGTAATTTTTTCAACAACAATTACAGTACTCAGTTGTTTTGGGTCAACAAACAGCAGTTTGTGAAAAAGTCATGAAAAATAATGTATAGGATTTGTGTACATGGACACGAATTTTCTTTTTTTTGTGACTGTATTTCATACCTGCATGAGCTTTCTTTGACTGACTCAAACACTACATTTATAAACCACTCTGGAGTCACAGAGGGAAGTGGTTGTGGTTAATGGCAGGTGTCAGGACTGTCACGCCAGAATCCAGGGGTCACTTTCCTATTTGTGGTTAAGTTTAGGCAAGAAAACCACTTTGGTTAAGGTTAACAATTTTTTCTTTTTGTGAAACAGTCACAAAATGTAATCTATAGGATTCACTTTGGTTAGGGAAAGATCGGTTATATATTATTTTTCTAAAAGCACTTTACACTGACATGGATTTTCCCATTTTTAACATTTTAAACTCGCTTTAACTTTAAACATTTTAACTTTGACTGTGGAAAAAAAAATTGGTTCACAACAATCTACAATACAATTTGCACCTTTATTATATTTGTGACTAGTTTTTAAAAATAGATAGAATGTTAGAAAAGATAGTGGGAATAAATGGGCTTGGGGCTGAGATCTCGGCCTAAGTGCAAGGTGGGGAAATCAGTCAGAGGGTTTTCTGTGTTTTCATGAGATTTATTGGCAATAGCAAAAGAATGTCATGAGCCTTGAGAATGCCTTGAGTAGTGTCTTCCAATGGACTTTTCCCTTTGCGTACTTGCAGTTCACTATTATTCCAACAGGTGGCAACATAAGACAAGATCATGCACTGTGTGCTGAGACGCAAACTGCATGGAAATCAGCGTGTTAAACACACATAGTGCAAGGTCTAAATATGTGTCATGTATAATTAATAGAATATGATAACAGGAGACAAAAAAAATCACCCGATAACAGACATGGACAAACACACATACTAATCACCCTAATCTCGTGAGGTGTTTTACAGCTGCATGAGGCTTTTAACACACATGCAGAGTGCAGTCATGCAGATACCCACACAAAGAACACACAATCCCTCTCTTTTCCTTTCTCTCGCTGTCTCTCTCTGAAAACACCTCCCATTTCTCAGGAGGCATCCCCTCGCTGTGTACAAGTCTATTTTCTTCCGCTGACATGTCCTCACTTCAGCAGCCGCACTGCACCTTTTGCTCCCACTCTGCCAATTTTAGCACACACACACACACACACACACGCACACACACACACACACACACACACAGCTTGTCAACTCCCCTGCTGCTGCTAACAGATGACAGCAGGCCTCGGGATGAAGAACGATAGTCTGAGTCGCGTGGAAGCGGAGGGCAGAAATACATGTTTGTTTAGACAGCATCCAGATGTGCTACGTGTGTTCTGAACGTACATTGCAGCCAGAAGATATGACAGAAAGAATGAACCCGGTGCATTATTAATCAGATATCTATGTGAACTGTCAAGCATGTGGAATCATGAAGCGCGCAGCTTTTGTTCCTTTAAGAGCTCTGCTGCATATTTATTTTGTCGAACTCAGATACAACTTGCATGAATACCATGAATTTGGGCCGTGCGATGATCATGATATGCAACACTCTTTGTATGTTCCACCTCTCGAACATACACTCTATCAGAGACCACTGTCCTGGCCTAGTTTTGCATGAATATGCTGGCTTGAGGGCAGATGCATTTCTCCCCAGAGTGAGTAACAGAGCTTTTAATGGACGGAGAATGAAGGCTTCAATAGTTAAGGCAACATCTGGCCCTGAAGAAAAAAGGACAGCTGCATAAAGAACACACAAGTCAGCGCTGTAATGCACTCCGCTGTCTTTTTGTGCTTTTCATGTGGTGATATTCTGTCACCTTCACCCTTTACCTAATGATCACTATATCTGCACCAAAGCTAAAAGAAAAGATTTTTTCAGCCATGCTGGCAGATGACTCTGGGGATGGCAATGTTTGGTTGGTCGCACAACCACTTCAGTCCACAATGAGATATTTCAACTATTGGATGGATTGCCATGAAATTTTGTATCAAAGTTCATAGTCCCCAGAGGATGAAGTCAACTGACTTTGGTGATGACTTCATCCTCTTGCGCCACCAGTGGGTCAAAGTTTTCACTCATCCTGCCAAATATTTTTGGCACCAGAATTTTTCATGGTTCCCAGAGGATGACGCCTAATAAGTCATTAACAAGTCATTTGGGATTTTCAGTGAAATGCCTAAAAGACTATTCGATGGATTGGACTGGCATTTATGTCCCTATCAGGATGAATTCTCTTTGTTTTTCTCTAGTGCCAATATCAGGTCAAAATGTCATTCCCACAACATTCCCATCAGCCCCAGCTGTAGGCTTCTTTGTGTTTAGTGCTAATCAGCAAATGTAATTTGGCTAAGACAATTAAGATGATGAGCATGGTAAACATTATACCTGCTTAACATCAGTTGTCAGTATGAAACATTTAAGCATGCAGTTATCTAGAATTTGTTTAACCTTACTCATCGGTAATTCTGTTTGTTCAGATCTTTTTTGGCCGTAATGTGGGACGATGTATTGAAAAACTAGGCCTTATCCAGGTCTTATCCAGTAGTGAAATAGTGACAAAACTTGATAAATAGGCTTCTTGTACATGGTTTAAATATGGAAAATTCATGCCCGTGTACACAATTGCTACTTTTTTTATTAACAAATAACTAAAATCATGATCTTTCCCCAATATGAACCAGTTAGATTTCACGACTGTTCCACAAACTGAAACTATGTTTTTCTAACTAACCAAAGTTCTTCCCTTGTCCAACCCTAAGCACAGACAGGAATCAATCCCTGGATTGTGGTGTGATGGTCCTGCACTTTGGTCACGACCACCTCCCGCAAGACTCCAGCACGCTTTATAAATGTTTCACTCAGTGCACCAAAGATAGTTGTTCTGAGGGTCACAAAAACATTTGCTCATTTGTGTCCATGTTCATGAATTCATATGATACAGGATGACACACGTGTGACATTGTAATTTGGAAAAAAAAAAAAAAAAGATCTGAGCACATGGCCCAACGTGGTAGCTACAAAATATCTGTTTTCAGAATTTCAGCTTTAGCATGGTTGCACTCACTAAAGACTACTGTAAATTAGCTGTGGTAGGCCTATAATGGGATTCCGGGTTTATTTTCCCTTCACAAAGCATCAAACATCCCCTCACATTGGGTCTAAACGTGAATCAAACGGGGGTCCGTGGCCCTTTTCATCTTAACGTGAGAGAATATTTGTTGGTCTAATTTCAAATTCAAGGTGAACAGCGGCGGGGGCGCGCTCTGATGCAAATGTGCCCCTGCTGCTGCTGCTGCTGCCGTGCTCGCGTACGTGAACGCGCTCCATCGCCGTCATCAGTACAACATTAGCATCTTGGGGGGGGGGGGGGGGGGGGCGC
>JBBPCS010002841.1:0-13002 GCA_037974645.1 Hollardia meadi
CTCTCTCTCTCTCTCTCACACACACACACACTCCCCTTCCTTCAAGGTTCATAATAAAAACCTTATCAAGGCTTCTTAGTTTGTTCTTTCTACTCAGGCATCCCTTTGAGATTCACATGAAGAGGACCCAGTTACACAAGGACTTGATTTAAGTTAAAAAGAAAAATAGACATGCTGCACAAAAAAATGGCTCCAAATGGAAATCTGAGGATAAACATGGAACTACTGGGACAATATGACACCAAAAAAGTTGCCACAATTCAGTACATGGGAAACTCTTCAATAATACAGATGAAGATATCAATACACACATAGATGCAACTGATTGACCTGTCCATTGTTAAAGCAATTTATTCACATCACTTTTACCTGCATAAGGTTTCATTCCCACAGAATCTTAGCAGAGAAGAAAATCTGCCAATTGAAAGTGACTTGAAAATGGTTAGTGAAAACAGTAGTCCTGTTTGAGAAGAGTGGAGATTTTTCACTGACACTTAACGCTGCGCGTTATACACATGTTAAAAGAGATCAGTTAAAGACACACCTTCAAACGGGTATAGCCCTGTTGTAATGGAAATACAAATCCCTGCCGCGCTGGGCTGCCGCGCCAAGTCAAACAGAGCCAAGCTGAACCAGGCAAGGCACTATGATTTGATGCTGTTGATGTTGTGTCGCAATACTCAAGATTGGTCTCAAGACCACTTTTTGAAGGTCTAGGGCTCAAAGAGGAAACTAGATTTTATTTAAAAAATTAAACATATACACATACAATATGTAAAAGAGGTGAACTACAGGGAATCTTCATTTGTTTTCTGAGGGAATGTGGATCTTTCAGATCTCTTAAAAGAGTGCCTTTGGTTTGCATGTTCCACATTTTATCAGAAGTGTGTCTTGCAGTGTAGGACTTGCGTTGATCTTGACTTGGTCTCACCCTGCCTTGGTCTCAATCCCTCAAAGTCTTGGTCTTGTCTCAATACACTCTGGTCTTGGTTATGACTTGGTTTCGGTTTAGGTGGTCTTTACTGCAACACTGTGTTAATGTACTATTAGTACTGTGGACAATTTGCATGTTGAATGAATTTGTTATTTCAGAATTTAAGGTGTGAAGATGCCGTCAACTATAAAAGCTTTCAGAAAAAGATTATATACCAGTCTGCGCTGGGCTCTCTGGAGATCTTCCAGATATGATCACTTGATGAGATCTTGAGACCAAACAAAATTATCAGGACATCAAAGGTCGCAGCTGCAGAGAGAAAGAATGACAAAACAACACACACACACCGCATGTTATGATGGATGATGATCGAGACCCAGATGATGATGATCGAGACCCAGATGACCATCCGTGACCTCAACAGAGACAAGTCTGTGTGTGTGTGTGTGTGTGTGTGTGAGAAACAGACTTGTTTCTAATATTTAGTCTTTGTTGCTTTAAACAGGATGGAATAACACATACAGTATCCAGAATTACCACAAAGCTAAATCAACACCCCACCCAAACTGAATATTAAAACCGTGTTGAAGATGTAGGTATATCTGACTACTTAAACTTAACTGACAACTACTGTATGTAAATGCACGCTTGCGGTGGTTTTTGCCTTTTAGGAAAAAAGAGTTAATCCCCTTGTTTGGAGATGGAAACAGCTTTACTGAACCTCTATTTAGCTAACACGACTGATCATCATCATCATCATCATCAGTAGGAGAAGAGGAAGAAGAGGTCATCGTTACATGTTCTTCTCCCAGCTCATCAGATACTGACGCTGCTTTGTCACACCCCTTGGTGTCTCATACAGACGCACAAGGTACCCGTTATTGTTTGTCTGCAATGTGCTAAGCCTTCCTGCCACAAAGCCTTTCTAATACATGGTTAACTTGAAATGGTACTTAGGTAAAGTTTAGGCACAAAAACTGCTTGGTTAGATTTTGGAAAAGAACCCTGGTCTCCAGGACGAAGGTCTTGTGTATGATCCACCACTCAACCTCGACCCCCCTCTCTTGAGACTTTCTCACTTTGTAAACTTGTGTCGGGTTGCGCAGTAGCTCTGATCATCTCACCCTGATGCAGATAGGTTTATATTGGAGGTAGTTCAAAGCTCAGAGTGACACAAAATGGCTTTATTTGACGTCCATATTCCCTCATGGACAGACAAGGCGACTGGTTTTGTTTCATCTTCTTCTTTGAGGTCCATTGGCAGTGGGCAAACAACCAGTCTTGCATAGCACTGTGTCCGCACTGACTCTTTATTACAGCCATGCGTAACATAACCTATACTGCCTATACCTCCTATTTTTTGCTCTAAACCATCAACTGTATATAATGGACAGTATGAGAGTTCCTCAAAAGTGAAGTCAAATCATCTCAATCGCCCCCTGGTGGTGGATGATGGTAGGCCAAACTCAAAACTCAAAGTAAACGTCAAATAAATATTTCCCAAAGATGGTTTCTGTCATGTTAGGTAGTTCTTATCACACTGATGTATGTTCAAGTGTTCATTTTTCTGATCAGTTTGGTTTTAATTAGTTATTTGATGGTATAAAAATGGAATGAAACATCATGACTGACAGCTGAGCCCTCCTTGTCGGGTGGTGTATAGGCTGGAACTCAATACCGCGGCACCACCATCTGATCACTAGACTCCAAATGACATCACCAGCGCAAGATGGCAGCGCTCGTATCCGGGATATCGTAGCCATCTTTATGTATGTCAATTCTCTAATCCAATTAATGGGAACACGACTAATGCGTATTTTCTTTTATATTTCGCAACATTTCAAAAAAATTGTTTCAAATTTGCTTGAAAATTAGATGGAAACAGCTTGAGAGGCAGAGAAACGTGAAAAATAGAAAAAAGGTGAAAAATGCAAACAAGAAACAGAAGTGAAGGAAGTCGGAAAAAAAGACCACCGAGGACAGAGAAACAGCTTGAAAACAAGACAAGATGAAGACAACCAGAGAAAGACTGAGAAATGCCTGACGGAGAACGAAAGGCAGAGAAAGACAAGAGATGTAGATTGTGATTCCTGTGATTGATGAGGGAGAGTGCAGGAGAGACACATTTTTCTTCAGCAGGTCCATCCAGCCGAAGCCCAGAAACCCAATCATGGCTGAAAAGCCTTTAATGTCTCCTATTACACCGCGGGCGTAGCTGTCATTCAACTCATTTCTCCAACACATTGTGAGTATTAGCAGTGGCTCTGTAACACTGAGCGACTATCAATGTCCTCACATGGCACAAATGTTCCGTCGCCCTTCTGTTCTCAAGTCTTAGAGGGCTGAGAGTTTGATGAATGGCTGGCAATTATACAGTTTTCCTATATCTGGAGCGATTCAGGATTGAGAAAAGAATGACAGTCGGCAATTTGTCAGACATGGCTGTCAGGAAGGCTGAACACTAAAACAGTTCGCAAAATGATTTATGGAATATGAAAAAACAGTTTTAAACAGCGGTTTCTAATGTAAGGAAAGCATGTTAAAATACTCACGTCTGCAGGTGCTGAAGTGCAGCTTTTTGTGTGGGATTTAAAGGAACAATTCAACTTAAAATCAGTGTCTCATCATCACAGCTATGCCAGGTGGCTGGAACAAGAATTCTTTGAAGGGTTGAATTCTGTCTGTGTTTAGGATTAGGCAACAAAAGCTCTTTGGTTATGCTCAAGAAAAAATGTTTTTAGTTCTTGAAACAGTCACGGCATTTTAAAGTCCACATGAAACAGAAGGCAGAGTGCTTTTTGTTTTCCACATACAGTATTTGTATTTCCGGTCAGGTAAGGGAGGGACGTTTTAAAGTAGCAATAGCATTAGCGCTAAATGTGCATTACATCCCCCGTCATGCAGCTAGATATCCAACTAGCTGCCCGACTGGGAGCTCCCATGCTAACCAAGCTAGCGGTAACTTATCTAACAGCAGCTACAACAAGTCACGCTATCTGCCCACCAGGAAACGCCGTAAACCACCTCGGTACTGGATTCCCGTCGTCAAACTGGCCTCAGTTCATCTCGGAGGCTGTGTCCAGTCTCCTTCCAATGTTTTTACCGGCTCCTGAGCCCGGTAGAGTTAGTGTCAGCTAATGGTTACTTCAGCAATAAGTAAAGCCATCTGTTCATCAGGAAACTGTAAATCACAGAGAGTTCAGGCAGAGCAGCTGGAGGACATCAGAGGGAAAACCAGAAAATATTTTCTCCATAAAATATGATCCAGTTTCACCAAAATCAGTGAATAAAGTTATGTTTTTGTACAGTAATAAGTGAGGCCCGCCCCCTGTGTCCTTCTGACATGAAATATTAAGATAGCTCTTACGTGTTGTTGAAGATTGATTGATGGGTGGTTGTCATGATATTATTGGTTGAAAATGGTTGATATCAGTTGATGAGAGAAAAACTTCAGATTTTCTTTTACTGGAAGAAAAAAAAGAAGATTGGATTTAGATTTTTTTTTAAATGAAGAAATTGATTTTTTGTAATTTTTTTTGTTTCATAGGGGGACCATGTCACCATGGATGTGATCTAAAAGGGTTACAAAGTAATTTTTTCCTTTCAGCTCGACTTTAATATATACTGATGACAATTCATGTTGAGGATTTGTGTACAATTATATATGTATTTCGTGGCCATATATATGAATCCTATTGACTTTTTCCAGTTCTTGGACTGCCAAGATACTGCGTTGGGAAAAATGCTAATTCTAGATTTGAGTTTATTACCATTTGAAGCTGATTTTTGTAGTTTTACCTATTATGCAGTTGATGGAGATACTATATGCTCAAATTCAAAAACAAGTTTTTCCACAACTACTAAACACCAAATTGTGTAACTGCAGCAGAACTTCAAGCTTGAACCGGAACAGCTTCAGTTCATAAAGTGGCAGTGTGGTTTCTATAAATCTTACAGCATGACTAAAGTCTTTATATCCAAATTATTCTGCCTGTTGCCCTGATACCGCAAAATTACTAAATTATACAGCAGAGAAAGGACTTGCTCGAGGAGTTAACCCAACATTTCTAACATTCCAATGTCTGCTGCAGGTACTGTAGCCTTCACTTGTGGTTTGTGGGCTGAAATAATAATGAACCATTAACTTTGAAAGGGGCAGACCACATTCTGTGTGGTTTCTCTCAGTTTAGACAGAAAATCAAAGCCTGACCACAAATTTTAAAAACACAGATTAATCTGTAATGTTCTTCTTGTGGTTTTCAGAGAGAGAAGCCAGATAAAATCGGACCACACAGTGGCTAATTTACCACCCAGGGGTTGAGGTGACAGCTTTTCAAATGGATCATCCATATTGTCCACTGTGACTGCTGTTTTTATCATTCATTCTTGCAATGCAGTGTTTACATATTGGAATTAATTGGCTCCATCATGGAGCAGAGCAGGTGACGCTGTGGCCAGACTCTGCTGGAATCAAACAGCTGAAATTCACAGTTTGAAATACTGAATCCCAGACAGCAACTTTCCTCCAGTGTGGAACAATGTAAACATCAGTCTGCCATGATTCAGTTTCCTGTGGACACGGACACTCACTGAGCTGTCACAGTCTGATGGGACTAAATACAGGAGGCGTAACTGTGACCAGATTAATGACAGTATGTTCATCCTGACTGACAGCCAATTTAGCAGGGGTCTTGAGCTCTTTAGAGTCGAGGCAGATGAACGCAAGCAGCATACACCGTCTCACCTACAGACATGCCTTTGTATGCTTCTGTATTAGAGTGTACACACACCATGTTCTCCATCCCAACTTGTCACATACAGCAGCTTGTTCATTGGCCCTAAGCTTCATGCTATGATGCTCTACTAACCCCTCCAGCGTGCACATGCAGGGAGATTCGGACTATCATGAACGTTGTGAAATGGTTGCAGTTCGGTTAGGTTTAGGCACCAAAACTACTTGTACTCTGTTATGTTTTAGTTATGCTTTGGGTAGTGACAGAATGAGATTGTGGATACAATCTGAGTTTCCTCTGAAGGGTGGCTTGGCTCAGACATCCAGAGAGAGATCGAGTAGTAGCTCCTTCACATGGAAAGGAGCCAGCTGAGTTGGTTTGGGCATCTGATGCCCCCTGGGCACCTGCTTTTGGAGGTTTCCCGGGCACGTCCAAATGGGTGGAGAACCTGGGGTAGACCCAGAATTCGCTGGAAGGATTATACATCTCATCTTGCCTGGGAATGCCTCAGGATACTCCAGGAGGAACTGGAAAGCATTGCCAGGGAGAGGGACGTCTGGTATACCCTGCTTAGCCTGCTGCCACCATGACCCCAGATGAGCAGAAGAAAATGGATGGATGGATGGATGGATGGATGGATGGTTATGCAAGTTCATCCATGTTACTTAACTTTAACATGTAAACTTGACTTGCTTTTAACTTATGTTATACAAGTTAAAAGCAAGTCAGCAGTGACATTTGGTCACACATGGGACTCAAACCCAGGTCTCCTGGGTGTGTGATAGTGGCCGGTCCACCAGTCTCACAGTTAATAAGGATGCAAGATTATCCAATCAAGTCAGGTTTTCGCATAAAGCAACAGTGTGAAGGTGGCTCCACCACCAACCTTGATTTTTATGCAGCCGGACAAATCCAAAACAAACTGCACTCAGAATTGTAATAGAGCAAGTGTAAACAAAATGGATTAAATTCCTTCTGGATCTGACACTTGAAATGTAAAAAAAGATAGATGAGGCCTTACTTACTATTTTCCAAATCAAATCTGGCTGCATTTGTTCTAGTCGCTGTAGTTTTCAAGGCGATAGTATCTGTGTTCTGACCCTGAGCCAGCATGTGTATTAGAGTGTTATTTTGATCTTTGAGTCCTGTTCTCCCTCCCTGCCTCAGGGTGGTGGCTGTGGATTGGACGGGAGCCTGATGGCGCCTCCTTTCAAAATGGCACTCTCCAATGCCACCTTCAACCCTCTTTCCTCCCTGCCTCCCAACATGACCGTGCTGATGTACTGTTGTTAGACTGAACTCTATTTGTAAATAATCTTCTAAAAACTGCCGTCCAAGTTAGCTGTAGGGGTGAAAAGCCCTTTTTCTTGATTTTCTCCTCTTGTTTATGTTAGGGAGTTAGGTAAGATGTGCGTATTTTCTTTTGTATGACTGAAGTTTATTTCATTTTAAGAGGCGGGGCCTATGAGCATGATTTGTCACATCACAAATAGTTTGGAAGCCAGTCCTGGTCCAATATTCAGCAAACACAAGTGTTGGTGTGGAAACTTGAAGCCTCCAGTGCACAAACACTGAGAATGGACTTTACAGTGAAGGAGGAGACATCTTGTGTCCAGCAGGAAAAAAAATGAATGAAATTGAACATATTTGCATATTCAAATATTCTGGAAGTTTTCATGAGGAAGAAGGACTAGCTGCCATTTTAAGAGTCAGACACACATTATTGTTCTAAGCAGACTATTTGTAAAACATGTCTGAAGGGGATCTTTAAGGAATAAATCAGGTCTATTTGGGCTACACTCATGTGGCACTGGTAGAAGGGAGTCTTTTTATGCTGTGCTCAGGTTTCCCCTCGGTTTAACAATCTGCACGTGGTCAGTTTCAGTCACGGGTTTCATCAGACAGCCGAGCCACTGCACATGCTGCACAAAGTGTTCTGAAAAAGTGTGAAAACAGTGAAACTGTAGCCAGTTCCATCATTCACCTGCCATCTCTCATCTCTGTTTTCTGCCTTCATCCTCCCATCCCATCCTATCCCATCCCACTGCACTGTCACTTTATTTTGTCTGGATTCTGTTCCTGATCAATAATGGATCAAACCACCTTCAGAGAAAACAAACAAAACAAAGCAAGCAGACTAGCACTCTTGCTCTCACAAGCACACACAAACACACACACACTGGTGTTGATAAGAAAACCGATAAGGGCTTCACCAGAATCATTGGGAGTAATTAGCTCTGTAGAATCAGAGTTATACTATTCAGCCATCCTCCACCTACTTCCATGGCATGGATCCACCCATTCCCACCTGAATCACTCCTAGTCTATATATCATTATATCACTATATATCATATACCATTTCCTTTGTTGTGGCTGGCAGCAACACAAACCCCATGTGAGGGCCCTCCATCTCTGTGCTTCAGATACACACCTAATTCAATTCAATTATTTCGTCCCACATTAGAAACGTGATGGTGAGAAATCAGAAATTTGGGGGCGAGCTTGTCAGTAGTTGCTGATCTGTTTTCGATCAAACTGACGGCCTTAAACAGCACAGTGAAAGTATAATTTCATGCTGATGAGCTCAACAGTGTCGGCCGCCACGGGTCAGCTACTAACAGGATTACCTCTCTCTTGATTTCTCACAAGCATCGTTTGATACATTACATATCTACAGTTAGAGCTTAAAAACAAGAAACGCACTAAACCTTCTAACCTATCCCTGTGGAAGAATTCCCATTGGGTAAAGTATATCAGAGTAATTGGTTTTTAACCCGTCTTTTATGTCAGATTTACTTGAACAATAACAAAATTCAGGTTTATAATCATATTTCTCCTTCATTTCCAACAATCAGTTTATACTTTGTTGTTTGCTATGGTAGCAGCTGTTGTTCCTGCATCTAATGTTACTGCGACAGTATCCCTAAACCAATCTAATCTGAAGTTGCATGAGGCTGTGAAAGGACTCGGCTGTCTGTCTACTGCAGCTGAAGCTGGTTCCATGTTGTCCTTCTCAGAGGCAATATTAGAGGACGTGGTGAGATGCTGTCAGTCATTGTTTTTTTTAGTTTTTCATAACATTGTCCTCTGGGTCAATAAACCATTGACCAGTCATGAGAAAGTGACTGACAGCATTTGATCATGTTTTTTATTTGATAAAAAAAAGCAAGGAAATAAGTTTCTGTGGCATAAACCAAAAAGAACAACATTTATTAAAAAAACATCTCTTGCATTATTAGAGAAAAATGTCACCTTACAACAAAAGCTCTTTTTCAAATTGTCTTTTTTTTCATGCAATGAAAACACTAAAGGTTAAACACTATTGTTGCAGTCTAGGTATGGGCGTTATCACCAAATTGTTCTTAACCCCAACTGATCGCAGCCATTCGAAACAATGCTTGTGATGCATCAGGCATGCCATGGCGTGTTTCAGAAGCATCCCAGAAGCGGCTCTCAACTCTGCTCTCTACTCACCCATGGTAGAAGCACAAAAATCAAGGAAAAATGATGAAATACACACAATCTGAACAAGTAAAAAAAAAAAAAAATTAGGCAGGCACGACGCTTCTGAAACGCTCCCAGGGTATGAAGCGTAAAACAATGAGAAGTCTGCACAGGGGGTTTCATTTTCTATCTCTATCTGAAATGGGGTTACCGCAAAACTTCACCAGGCATGTCTGTGCCGCGTTCTGGCCACGACACAGCCGCCAGAGCTGATAGTGGCCATTCCAGACAATGCTTGTAATTCCCCCAGACACGCTATAGTGCATTTCAGGAGCGTCCCAGAAGTATCTCTCTGCTCTGCTACACAGAGAATATGCGCCTAGTTGATCTTTGATGAAAGCCGCGTCAAGCTGCACAGAGCAGATCAAGCCAAGCAAGAAGTCAGAAACGACCCAGAAAAACCAGTCATTTTTTAAAATAAAACACCCTGTGCAGACTTCTGATTTATATACATGGAAAATGTGGAAACTAGGTGTAAGAATATTTCCTTTCTTGACATTTTGTGAGTTTGTTTTGTTTTACTTCTTAGACTAATCGCTAAGAGAGCTTGTGAAATTTGGCAAACTCATCGCTCGTATAGATCTCCCAGATGAAACCATGGGGGACTATCGGATTATCACCTCTAGAGGTACAAAGTGGCCAGGACTGGCCAGGGCTAGCTGGTTAGCACGCTAACTTTAGTAGATTTCTCTGCAACACAATACATAGATGCCTTTGTTGTTTTTTCACATTCTGTTGATAATGTTAGTTCATGAACATTTTAAACAAAACTTCTGGCCTTACCGTAAGCAAGAGGAGCAGAATTTGTAGATGCATTGCTAGATGAGCATTGATGATAAATTAGGTGCTGATTAAAAAAAAACAAAAAACTGGACATTGGACACTTTCTCTTTTCCCTTTCAAGAGCAGTGCTTCAATGTACACATATCCTGTTCATTTGTTCAAATAGTGTTGAGACTCGAGGGGCCGGGCCTCATTGATTTAACCCTGGCTTGTTCTGTTTGGCCCTGCGGTCGTACCCAGTAAATTTTTCAAATCTACAGTGGTGTGGATGATTATTACACAGCAGTGAGGGAATGCTTTTATCTCTGCACTGCATGTTTGTGTGTGTGTGCTCATTGTGTGAGTGTGTAAGGTCTTGGCACTGTGCACAGGCCGTGTGTATGAACAAGTACACACTCGAGCCTGTGTGTTTGTTTTTTTTTAAAGTCTGTGTGTGCGTGCAGTGCGGTTGGTGTCTGTGCTCCCGGGGTCTAAGCCTTCCTAAGATAAGCTATCTGCAGCACCCAGACACTGTAACATAGCGATATACACTGGCTATCACTGCTACAGTAGACCCCTGGGAGAGAGTAAGAGAGAGAAAATAAAGTGAGGACAGAAGGAATGGGGAGTGAAGGAGAAGAAAGACAGCAGGGAGCGAGTGGCGATATTAAGGAGAAAAATTAGGAGGGGGTGGTAGTATTGAAAACAGGAAAAAGAACACTTGTGAAGCAGCCAGTATGCTTCTTTAGAAGTGTTTGTCGAATACCTAAAATTAAATATCTGAATACAATCTCTTTGTGTCTTGCGCCAGAGATGGACACGCCCTGAATGCACTTGCACCATGGACATTTAGATCATTTAAATAGGGCCCTTTATGTTTTTTGTGTCAATTTTCATTTTTCTGTTGTGATAGCGACACATAGTGTGACTTGAAAAAATAAATAAATAAATATAATCTTGAGTAGCATACCTACAAAAGTATAATAGAGTAGGACATGTCTTTAGTTTTACTCACTTGTCAATTTGATTCGATTAAATTTGTCAACACCTCAGGCATGAGGAGGCGTTGGTCCATAATGTTTATTGAAACTAGGATGTCTCAGTCAAAATATAATAATATAACTAACATAAAACTAATATAATATGATTTATATAAAATATAACTAAAACACCACATTAAATTTAATTTTAGACAATAGGAAATCTAAAGTGAAACAAGCAAACACACTCTAGGTAGTTAAAAGGTTAAACTAAGCTGAATAGAAAACAAAAATAATTAAAGGAAATAAATATAAAACTAATTTTTTAAAAAATACAAAACTATACAAACTAGGCCCAACTGGTAGTCGTCTTCCTCCCTGGTTTCGCAGGCGGACAGTATGACAGGGCCGGAGACATGACGGTCCAGGAGGAGCAGGGGGCTGTCTGCGCACGGAGCACATGGTTGGAGGAGATCAGGTGGTCAGAGGAGGAGGTGTTGCAGGAACAAGGCGCTCAACTGCGTCAGTGAGCTGTCTGAGGGGCTGTAGCAACATCTGAATGTGATTCAGGCGGGTGTCAAGGCTGCAAAGACTTCGCCTCATTCCACCCAACTCCCTCCCCGACACGGTGAATCCAGCCTGCTGTATTTCTAAGAATGGATGGTCCGGATGACGTTCCGTCGACTGGGTCGACTCGTCTCTCCTCTCGACCTCAATGTTTCTTCCTCCCTCTCTTCTCCCCCCACAACCACCCCCTGCTGCTCCTGGCTGTGTCCAGCAGCGTCCTCTATTTGTTGTGCTGTTTAGACATACACAATTGCATAATCACACATTTTGTTGTTTGTTCCACTGAATAAAAGTTGTTTTGTTCTGCCTGCTTTACAGTAGAGTTTGGTGTGCTGCAGTGCCCCCCTTCTGGTTGTCCAGCATTAATAGTGTGAGAATGAATGAGGTGTGGCTCAGAACACAGTGCTAATGCTTCTCCTGCTGCTATTTATCTTTCTACATTGCTATCTTGACACTATTTTTCTGTAAGTATAGTTTTGATCATTTTTGTGTTTGTTAGGAACAAGGAAAGAGTTGCTTATGTTTGCCCAAATATGTAAAAGACAGTTGATAGCTTGCATGGCTGTGAGTTGATGGTTGGCATGGTGACTCATCATTTTTATTTCTGCTGTTGCGACCTTGCATTGTGCCTATGCTATATGTGTTTGCTTTAGTTGTGATTTATTTACCATTTGTGCTGCTTTGCAGTTTTACAGTAAAGTTAAGTCTCTAAGTTTATTGGAGGACGTAGCATTGTAAGCTGCTAACTGTCTAGCTTTAAATACAGCCACTCATTGCGAGGACAGCAAATGTTTGTTTCACTGCATAAAATGTCTGCGGCTCTGATAGTGTGTACGAATTACATTCCGTATGACAGTGCACACTGATTTATTGTTATAATTCCATTACTGTGAATGCCAACCTCTATTCCCCCAAATCCCTCAATGCTTTCAGCACAGAGGGTAGATCCTCTGTTGATGTCCCACCACACCTGCTTGACTTCCGGGAGCTTTGGGGGATTTCTGCTGCTCCCATAAATGATCTGCTTGCATGTTTAACCTCCGTTTCTTCAGCAGAAAACCTCTCATTTCTCATATTTGCAAAATCCGCCATTTTAATTGCAGTGCGCCAGGTGCAGGCGTCAACCAATCAGTGTCATCTCCCATTCCCATAAAAGCCAGGTGTGTCTCATCAGGGCGCATTGCTATGTAAAGAGTGGCACACATCTCGTTGAGGGAATGTGGTCTTTGACTGGTGGACCCTCTGCCTCCTCCGTCCCACCAACAACTCCATTTGACTGCATATGAACTCAGGGCTGCCAACTTTTCAGAAAACCTTAGTGAGATTTGAGCTGAGCACATGCACAGCACGTGCTGCAATTTTTTTGGGCCCATTTGGGGTTGCCACCGCACGCCGAAGACATTTATTTTTATTCATTTTTCTTCTATTCTCATTCTTCTAATCATTACCCCAACCATTAAAAAATGAACATAGAAATAAAACAGTTTTTGGCCACCAGAAGGATCACTGCCTGGTGGCCAA
>JBBPCS010002842.1:0-13000 GCA_037974645.1 Hollardia meadi
GGTGTTTGGGCGGATGGTTTGTGTCAATTAGCATCCACATGAATGCCAGGATCCAGGGTTTCCCAGCAGAATATTGCTCTGTAGCGAGATGGTCAATGTTATTCACTTTAACTGTATAAATGGCACACTAGCACTTAGTTTGGAGTACGGGAACAAAGCACACATACAGTACAAAGACGACTCATCTTAGTGCCTGCAGCCTTCTACGTAGCTATGCATTTGTTTGTGGTCAATTCATATTTATTCATATTTATTTCTATAAATTATGTACACACACATACACCCTGAAAGATCGCAGCTTGGAGTTTTAGTTAAACATGCAAAATTCAAAGCAGCGAGAAAAGCCAACACAGAAAAGTAAACATGAATCTTCAAAAGAAAACTTCAGCAGAAAGTCTTGTGCTCATGTGACCTTTTAAGTCATTATTATGATTTAAGGAGTAAAGTTCATTCAACCTATATTTTAAACACCTCGAGAAGTGCAACAGCAGTGAGTACAGTTGGTGGCCACAGACAGAAAACACAATCACGCATTGTCTGAATGAAAAGCAACTGATGACATGTCTCATATTTCCAGCTACACAAAGTCACACAAGGACATCATGAGACTGACAGGCCTGTTTGTTGTCCTGAGCTAAATAAGACTCAGGGATACATTTTCATGTTCAAATGAGCCCAACATCTACCTAATGAAGTCTGTCTCTCTCAATTTCGTGATCTATTAATCTGATCACTGGACAACACACATTATACCAACAGAATGCCCAGTTGTGTTTTCTCATGAGGGAAATCCTCTACCCCTTCATTTGGGAGTCGTACCAGCAGGTTCTGTAAAGTGTGCAGATCTCCCTGCCAGGCAGCCTGCAGCAGCTGCGCCTGGGGAGGCAGCCCAGGCCTTGACATCCACCTCAACACCTTTCCCTGGAGCTCAGGAGGACACACGTGGAGCGCTGTCTGCTGGCTGCAGTCACACAGAGTCATATCAGCCCCGGCCCTCAGCAGCCGCTGTACCACCTGTAAACAACAGCAGGCAAAACAATAAATAACACTAAAAGGAAAATTATTCATCAGACTTAGATGAAAAGAACTTACATCAGTTCTCTGATAAAAATGAGGCTTTGTGAATGTGTAAATTCTGTCAATAAAATGACTTGGTGTTTTACGTATGTTGAGATACATTAATAATGGGCAGGTTTTTGCAAATGTTGTTCATAGTTTTGATAAATATCAGCTGTAATTAGTGTGACTCCACAGGGGATCACAGGGGGAGTGTCTCTCCTGTGTTAACGGTAAGTCACATGCTTGTTTTGAACACAACCCCCTGAGAGGATGCAGAGAGGTTACGTAAAGACTAAGACCCAGGTCACATGGGTCTCACATGTTATTGTTATTGATAGTAAAAAATACAACCAGCCATGCCGGAGAACCTCTGACAAACATGCTCACCTGTAGGAACTTTCTAGTGAACAATGGACTGGTGTCAGATCTGCTATGTAATATAACAGCTAGGTGACCAAAGCTAAACCGCGATTACAAAACAATAGATGCCAAACTCTCAAACACGCACATGCACATGACTTACCTCAGTCATGCCTTTATGGCAGGCTGCGGTAAGGGGAGTGGATCCTTGCTCCTCTTCATCTTCAGCATCACAGACATCCAAGCCCTCCGTCTCTCGTCCAAGGCTCACAGCCAGGACGTCTTCCTTCTCCTCTCCCTGCTCTCTTTTCAGCACCGCATCAACACTCCTTTTCTTCTCCTCACTTGTCTCCATAGTTCACAGCTTCCCACTCAGATCTGTGTGAAGTGCAGCCAGACAGAAGAGCAGAGTCTTTCGTTGTTGAAAGGAGAGAAGGACAAATAAATAACTGTAAACAATGCGCTGATATTTCTGGTGCAGTTAATTCAGGTTGGTTACTCAGACTGTATGTTTGTGTGATCACAACTGTGATGTCAGCCCTGTTATGCAGGTCTCTAATGACCCACTGGTCCCTGCAGAGATAGCACAGAGGAGTGATCATTCTCCATTAAATGAGCTTCTTCACAGATGACATGACTCTTTACTGACTTTTCTGGCTTAATGTTTGACAACACTAACAGAGCGACAGTCAAGATGGCCGAAGTGTCTAATATATAAATATGTAAAAAAGTTATTAAAAGTTCCCTTCAGAAGATATGAAGGAACTTTTTGGACATATTTGTTAGTGTTGCTCCTCATCGTTGATTGCCCGCAGCTTTAAAATAAGACTCACAACAATGTAATATAATGTTGAAATTAGCTATTCTTTACTTACTGTAGTGATGTCATTTCTTCACATTCCGTGATGAATTAATCCAGCTGTATGTCTTATCCGACCTACTGTGGACATTTGACAAGCACACCTTTGATCCTTTTCAACAGCCTCTCTGCTCTAATGTTTCCTCTCCTTTCTTCTCTTTTCCTGCACACCTCCTGCTGTTGGTTTACACTTGGTTGCCTTGGAGACGGTCAGACAGACAGGCGGGCCAGCAGTGGCTTTAAATGCCAGCAGGCTGTTTGTTGCCTGACACATTGCGAGAGTGAGATGGCAATTTTGTTTTGTTTTTTATGTCAAGTGTGGAGACAAGTTGGCCTTGAAAGAGTCACTTGCTTGTAGTAATCTTTGCACTTGTAAACATGCCTAAATTATTTTTAAAGGAACAAACTTTTTCATGCTCATTTCCAGATGTTTGCTTTAGCCAGCACGGAGGAAGGTATTCCCTCCTGGGCACTGTGCACTGCTTCACTGGAAGTTTATGAACAATAGAATGTATGAGTCATGACTCATTAATATCCACCAATTAGATCACCTGAATTAAAGGGACAGTTCACCCCAAAATGAAAAATACATATTTTTCCTATCTGTTGTGCTATTTATCCATCTAGATCGTTTTGGTGTGAGTTGCTCAGTTTTGGAGATATCGGCTGTAGAGATGTCTGCCTTCTCTTAAATAAACTGGAACTAGATAGAACTATTTTCTTTCTACCAATACATCATATCACACCGCAGGAGGAAGTGTGTATCTACTCACGGACTAGAGGTTTGTGCTCATGATAAGGCAGGATATAAACAGTAATGCCATCCTCCTTGGATGAGTGGTAACGTTAGCTAGCTTAGTTAGCTAGTTAGCTAGCCTTGCATCCATGAGTAGATGCATGCTTTCTTATGCGCAGTGATACTGAAAGAAAATAGTTCCTACTTTTTTTTATTTTTTATTTGAGCACCACAAGCTAAGTACCATCTAGTTCCATTATATTCGAGAGAAGGCAGACATCTCTGGTCGATATCTCTAAAACTCAACAACTCACACCAAAACAATCTAGATGGATAAATATCACTACAGAGAAGATATGAATATGTATTTTTGATATTGGGGTGAACTGCCCCTTTAAACCTACAGGTGACCTTGAACAAAACATAGAAAAACTATCATCATTACATAACAGCATACACTGTATATCAAAGTCTTGTTGGCAAAAAGTGCATTGACTCTAGTCAATTTTGAGGTACTAATAACTAATAATTTACTTAAGTATTTCCATTTTCTGCTACTTTATACTTTTACTCCACTACATTTCAGAGAACTAGAATGGCACTCAGTTGAGTGCATACCTCCACCAAGGCCTAACAGCCCTCTTATTTAAGCCTTAGCACCAACTGCAGCAACTTGTGACACTCTGTTAGTACCTTACTGAATCCCTATTAAGGTTTCTAGCTCTTTTTGTTACTGTACAGCAGCCAGGAAAAGACTACCCCTCTATGAAAACACGTTTAAATCTGCTATAGATCCGGGTTTTTATTTGGATCCACACTAAATTGTATACACTCATAGATACCAGCCCTCTAAATATGCCTGGTTTTTTTGTTTGTTTGTTTTTTTAATTTTTATAAAGATCCATGCACTATTCCCTGGAAAATTAATGAAAATGTGGAAAAAAATGTGGAAATCTTGCAATGTTGAAGAAAGATTAAAAATTCCTGGATCCGCCCCTTTATCCAGACCCACTCCAAAATTTAATGGGTTCTTCCTTGGTCCGTACCCCATCCTTCCACCAAGTTTTGTGGAAATCCATTCAGTCGTTTTTGCACAATCTTGGTGACAAAAAACAAACAAACCAACAAACGGACACGGGTGAAAACATAACTTCAAATATAAGTTCAAATTAGCCCCACTTTTACCAGGTGTAACATTCAAGTGATACGAACATTAATGCATCAATAATTATAATCCACAATTATCAAATGGGCCATACTGTACAATGAGTACTTTCACTTTTGGTATATTGAGTATATTTTGATGTTAATACTTTTGTAGTTAGTTTCAAGTAAATTTTTGACTGCAGGATTTGTTTTTACTAACGATTTGAGTACTTGGTCCACCACTACTTGTTTAATATTGTTTTATATGCAGTAACTTGATATCTCTTGTCACTTGATGAGGCCATTGAACAACTCCTCGTGATGCAGTTTAAAGAATAACTCCACACTAGAGTATGTATGGACAACAGATGCTGCTGTACTGACCTCGGTGGGTTAAAAGATGTAAGTCTGGTGAACAACACCTGTGAATCACTTAAACCTGATGGTAGATTCTGATCTGGTTCTTTACTATTTTGCCTCTTTTCCATCGTCTTGACAAGCTTCTTTCCTGCTGTGATTCCTTCCCACAGTTCTTCTTTCTGTCCTTCGTCTTCTATGTGTTTATTGTGATTGCAACTTTAACCCACCGTATCAGAGTGTGTAGATGCTGTGCTAAAGTCAATGAAAGCAATTTGGCTTCATATTATTGACTCTATTTATCAGCTATTATATCATAATCGGCCAATAGCCAATAATATACATTTTGCCATTATCGCCAAATGTCAGTTCGGATAGGCTCCAGCCCACCCTGCAAAGGATAAGGGGTGTTAGATAATGGATGGATGGACAGCATAATATATATCGTACAATCTGATGCTTACTGAGCTTTTCTCCTCTCAGTTTTCACTTTGCTTCATTCCCCTCTTTAATACTTTCTGCTGTACATTCTCCTATCACTATTTTCTTTTTTAAGACACATTATGTGAGGTGGTTTATTTATCTTCCATCTCCTCTTCAATTTTTAATTTTTTTGCATTTTGAGGCAAAAACTTTAAAGCCAAAATCCTTTGTGTTCAACTCAAAAATGATAAAATCTTTTCTCTTTTTCTTCAAGGTCCCTCTGTATGTCATCCTCTCAACTTGTCTCTATGCAACACTGGAATTCTCCTCCTCGCTCTGTGATGTTTCTTCAATAACGTGTTTCTGTTTTGTCCTGACTTGACCACTGGATGAGGGCGTCCTTGTGCTCTGCTTTGTCTGTGTTCAGTCTTGCTGTGCCTTAGTGAAGCCACTCAATGGTTGATTCAGAATATTCGTTCCGGCCGGGCATTGTGCTCCTTCTGAGAGATCTCCAGAATTCTTTTGCAGTCTTGATAGGAACTGGGATGCAGGCAGTCATAACAGTCAATAATAGCAATATGGGGCTATTATTGTTGGAAAACTATTTGCAAATGTGAGTGGAGAGTTCTGTAAATGTGTAACACAATCTCTAATCTGTCAATGGTTAAACCATGTTTATTACTAGTCTCATCACAGTGACCAGCTCTGCAATGTCACACCAGGTGCTATACCACGGACTGGTGGTATTAAGGCTGCACAGCCACTGAGTTACAGACAAATCGCCACACACATTTGCGGATCTGGCACGGTAGAAGTGTTGCAAAAGTCACATGTAAACAGACAGCCAATTTTTGTCTGAGTTGTAACTGATGACTTGTCTGTATTTTGGAGCCAACATACTTTTCAGCCATGAATATCTATATATGCATTTACAGATTTGTCTACATATTTACACATCTATATACACTTGCAAATATGAATGCAGATTAGTAGACACTTTTTACACATTTACAAATCTGATTAAGCATACACGGATTGAGATACAGTTACACAACTCTCCACTCACATTTGCAAATAGTTTTAGCAACAATAATAGCCCCATACAGTCACCCGCTCTCAGGCCATCTTCACTGTGTCAACTTTGCAGCATGGCTTATTTAATTAGTTCCTTGGTAGTTCTGGAAGCGGCTTCTAAATTTAGGATTTATTTTGGAAGCTCTTCATGGTCCTCATGACACGTTGAGAGCCTCTCTGAGTTTGATGATTTAACACATTGTTTTTGCGTTTGTAATTTTAAATTTACAGTCATAATTATTTGCATTAATTCATGTAGCCGAATATACATGGTATTATATTCCAAGAGACCATATCTGTTTCTTTACACCATCATCTTTTCTATGACATTTACAGAGGTACATTTAAAGGTATTTTAAAGACTTATTTTTGTGCTGTTGCATCATTTTTGATGAACCTTTCCAAACTTTTTTAGTGGCACAGGCTGCTTTTTATATTTCAAATGTTAAATGTTAAATCAACTATTGAATATGAGGAAATATAAGAGAGAAGCAGGATTTGAGGCTTACAGTAGACTAAAAATGAATCAGTAAGGTATATTAGCCTGGTACAGACCTGGTTTGCTGCTGTGAAATGTAGACAAATGAAATATTCCATGTTTTCACCTTTTTATCACAAACCCCCTTTGAACTGTTTAGCGATTTTACATACTGATGGCATCTTTTGTTTTTAAGAAAAAAAAGTGCCATGATTAAAAACACACATCTTTAATCGCCCCTTTATCACATATAAAGAGGAAAAATTAGCCAAATGTTCAATTATTATTTTGGACTAAGTTTTGGGCCTTTATAGTCTATTCAAGACGATCATCCATCGTCATATATGAGGATGTAAATTAGGACAAAACATCTATCAGGTCAATGGGGGGTGTGAACAAAAGATCTATGTACATGTATGTAAAAATGTACTGTAACGCCTGAAATAACCACTAGATGGCGGTGTCGAATGAACTCTGAATCCGTCCGCTCTGTATTCACTTCTGCACCTGTCTGCAGATCCACACCACAGGTGGACTATTAAACTGTTATGTCAATTCAGGAAATTACACTTCCTCAAAAGTTATTTGTGGAGATCCTTTATTTATATAGGCGTGCCTATGCAGTATTATAGTCTTTATCTCCTATATAAACACCAAAATGCCTAAAAGGGATCTTCAATTTTAAATGTGTGATCTCTCACCATAATAGACCAGTGATGGACTTGTAACGCTTTCATTTTTTTTTTCCAACGGTGTCACAACACATTTAGGTATATGTTTAGGCTATATTCGACTACTTTTGTTTGCTTGTTTATTTATTTATTCACTTTATTAATTTATAAAGTGTTTTGTCATAGGCTGCTTTGGCTGCTAGTTAGTGTCCGATTAACCAATGGAAAAGTACCACAAAGAGCACCCGTGCCTCCTCCCTCGTCCAAATCACCCTCACTTCCCCTCCCTGCACTGCACTCGTAATTGCTGTGTTTGGGTCCCGTGTCACCCACAGCCGTGTTCTCCCCGAGAGAAGCAGTGAACCCTGACACGGTCTCTCATCTCCAAAGGGTCTCAGGCTGGTGCGTCCCGTTGCGCACAGCACAGCGCACTCCGGTTTTCTCCCAAACGTCAGGACGGCTGGTGGGAAAGATTTAGCTACAACTTTTACGTGTCAGTATGATTCATGTGTGGATGACGGAGGAGTTCAGGTACAGCAGGAACAACGACGGGTCTTGCCGCCCCTCTACCCGAGCAGTTTGCGCATGGTGATACAGCACAGGCTTCTGTTGTGTCTGATTGACTGAACGACCTTATTACATGGATTTCTTGGCCAGCTGTCACCTCTGATGATGCCTTTTACTATTTGAGCTCTTGTTGCTCTTCCCTCCCAAACTTCAGTCAGCGGATCAGTCTGAGTGCGGCAGGATGGGATCGCAGACCGGAGCAGCTCTGCAGAAGCAGACGCTGCTGTGGTTCATTGTCGGTGAGTCTCTCACACACTGTGGCTGCATCGATGCGTGTGATGAAGATAGTGAAAGGGGGTTAAAGTGCACTTCTGTTTGGAAAATAAAACAAATCATCAGACGAGACAAATTAGATTCCTCTTGCAAATCAGCTTGGGTTAGGATGCACTTATTATGTTTATAGAGGGTAAATAAACTGCGTAAATGTACTCGATTACTTTCCTTCACATTTTGAGCCAAATAGGGGAAAATCACTAATATTTTCATTTTAACCCAAATGTCTGGATTTCGGTGAATGACAAGTTTGATGTTCCACACAACTAAAAAAAAAAAAAGAATATTTTCTCATTGACTCTGTGTTTGTGGTACTAAATAATCATTTTAAAATTGCCTTTCATAAATGTATTCCTCATAAAATAATTTGGCCTATTATTAATAACCTAACCTGTTATGAAAAGGGATTTGTTATAGGGTCAGTGGTGGTACCCGTTTCCCGTGCGGTGCAGTGTAAACAACATAATCTTTGTTTAAAGTGGAGCAGTGCTGGGAAATGATCGCCACAGTGAGGGAAAAGTGTGAGGGAGTCCACATATTAGCACACTTCCTTTACCGTTCTCTAAAATCTATAACTCAATATAATGATATCAAGAGAAAGCTAAAAGTCTTTGGATCCTTCATCTCCCAGACAGGGAATTGTACAGCTGTGTATCTACTAAGTGGATCAGCTGTTTAGAATAAAGCTGGATGATGCTAATATGACTGTGTGTATCTAAGAGTGCTGGAATGTAAAGATAAAGCATCTCATTTGCAAATGACTGAATTTATTATCCTACTCTATAAAAAAAATCCATGAAATAACACCCACTCACTGCATCACTAAGTTTACAAGTCAACTCTTTTATTATAATGATTTTTGTTTTTTTCACAGGTAGGAAATCTGTCCAAACTAAACTGTTCAGTTGTTTTTATCTATTGTTTTTCTTTTTTTTTTCTTTTTTACATCTTATGGAAATACGCTCAGACTGGAGGCAATCCTCCTCTCTTCCCTTAAGGAATTCATTTTGGTGGCTTTACTGATACAGCTTATTAAACAAAGATGTAAATCCCCTTAAGGTCACACTCACCTTCAAGTTTTATGTCTCTTCAGTGTACAGAACAAGTAAGGAGGCTGAAAACATCAGGAGACACATTTGAAAGGAAGAAAGTGTCACACAGCCTCACATTATTGCTATAAAAAAAATGCAACTATTTATTAATATTGGGGTCATTGCAATCATGTTTACCATTAAGATACTTGATTCAGTTCATTTATTAATTCCAGTTGGACGGGTCATGAAAAAGTCAAATATACTTGTGTAACAGCAGCCTCATCCAATCTAAGAAATAACAGCAAGAATGAATGAATGAGTATGAGTATGAATATATCCATATGTTTGCGGTTGTCAACAACACAGACCTGTTGATTGTGTCATTCAAGAGCAACTCCTTTCTAAGAAAAACAGTTAATGGCTAAAAAATAAAATCAATCAAAATCAATATGAACTCGGCTAGTCTATATGAAAAAGTAGTTATGTAGTGTACATTTGAGATTTTAGATTGGTGGAATAACTATTGGACTTTGGATTTTCCAGCCATTTCTTAGAGTATAGTATACTATAACTATTTGGCATTTTTATTTTTTTCTGAAATAATTATCACATTTAGAAGTGTATAATGACAAAACTACTGTAATAATGACAAAATTGCCATAAAGTCATGTCGGACAGGGTTGAGATATCTATGTGATTAGCATTAGCTTCAGATCTTGGACGTATGGTGGTCCACAACCCAATCAGAGTCAAATCCACAAATAGAGTAGATGTAATACGAGTTTGACAGAGTGCTGGATTTTCTAAAATTACTCAGTTTCCTTCATTGCCTCTATTATAAAATGTAGGATAAGTACACCCAACTGATGAAGCCGTGTATTGCTGGAAAGTCTCAGTCAGGAGATCCAGTCTGATGTGCTTCCTTTTCAGTCTCCTTCTCTGCTGCATGTACACATAGTCACAGAACTTGTAATTTTAGACGTATGAAGACATTGATTTGACTCAGGTTCTTTTCCCAACCTCTTACACTGATGCTAACCACTAAACGCTTTACCCTGAGCTGACCTGTAATGAGAATCTCATCCACTAACCCCAAACTAAACATTTAACCTTGTGGAGTCCGACAAAAATGTACTTAGTGTACTCACTTTTGGTGGTTTTATAGTTACACTTAAATAATAAACACACATTTATATGGTTATTTATACGTATACTGGAAGTACACCAACTGCTGTATGCATACATCTATGCTGTTACGCTCTCTGACAAAGTTGTTCAGGTAAACTTCCTCTGCTCTTTGCCTTTTTTTTTTCTACCATTGTGAAGTCTGTGTAGGTGTTCTGTGTTTACAGAAAGTGAAAGTTATGACTCATCACAGCAGCACCAGATTGTCTTGTTGTTTCACCACATCCTCATCTAAAACACAAGTTGTTGTTTTTTGTTTTTTTTAAAAAGTTTTACTCTGAAAAATGTTATTTTATATCCCCAAGATCCCGAAAATAATGATCTCCATTCCGGTGCTCCAATTATCTGTCCCGGATACTTTTATTCTGTCAGTCTTAACAGGGACCTTTAAAGACTGACAGCATACTTTAATCAGTATAACCTCTGCCATTAAAGTCACCAGAATCATTTGTGTCATGACAGAAACCTTTTTTATTTTAATTTTCTGTACATTCTTTGGCCAACGAGTACATAATTGATAAAGGGAAAGTCTCCAATCTTTCCCACTGATATGAAGGGATTGGCACAGAGAGATACTTTAATCCTCTTTCCCTGACATGATCGTCTTTCATCTGACGGCTCAGGATTCAACGTGAGCCCATTTGAAATATTTCACACACACAAGCGGCCCACTAGACGGTGTTGAAATGACAAAAGGGAGCAAGTCAGATGAAAACATTTGGCAATTCTGACAGTTTGACTGGAATGACTGAGTATCCTGAGAGCAATCCAAATGGTTGATGTAGTGTACTCCAACTAAAGCGTGGGGCTCAGATTCCTTGTTTTAATAAGTCTTGGTCCTGGGCGAGGTTTTAATCAACTCCTCATCCAAAATGAAGTTATTAAAAAAGTTATTAAAAGAAAAGCTCAAGTTGATTAATTTTAGTTCAGTGGCTTAATTTAGAATCAACCAAGCTTTCAGAAATCCAGCTGATTTAAAGGATAGTCTGAGTCTTCCAAGTGTTTTGAAGTGTTTCATAAAATGCTCAGATGCCTGACGTACATTTATAGTTACTGGCCATTGTAATCAGTCCTCCTGTATATACTGACCTTGAAGGGATCCCTAGTTAATATGAGACTTCAGCAGTGTGAGTTAGTCAAATCAAGTGATTATCTTTGTCCTGGCAGTTGTGTATTGAGCCCAGGCAACATGTGAGAACCAGGATGTATCTTTTTGCCACAGCTAATCAATAAAACGCTGATCAGGGAAAAAAGAGGACATTTTGTTGTATAAAAGCTCGAATGTTAGAGGCTATACCAACTTGATTTGGCTAACTTTGACTGAAGTGTCATATCAGCTTGGACCTAAACTTTTTTGGCCTCTTGGCTGCAGATTTATAGATTGTAAATGCTCTTGAGGTAAATTGTGATTTGTGAGACTGGGCTATGTAAATAAAATCGACTTGACTTTAAGGTTGACAATGTTACTGTGGCTAACAGGTTATTAACACAGAATAGCATTAGCATTAATATGTGGTCGGTCGAGTCCACCTGATGAATTAGCCCCTTTTAGCTCTATTTTTGGTCTCCACCAACTCTTTTGTCCATCTGCTGTTTGGTGCTAGGCAAGCAGTGTACAGGGGGTTTCTGGAGCTTAGCTGCCTGCTTTAAGGTATTTAAGAAGAGCCCCACTCCACGCTATTATGATGGGCCCTAGTGCATGCTAATTACTATTTATTGCGCACACACACACTGCTAAGAATAGCCTATCTACAATCTAATAGGCTATTAGCTAGTGTACCATAATAATTTATAGGCTGGCTATCCATCTCATTGCGACCATAGAAATTCTATTGTCACTACCATAGAATTATTTCCTCTATTTATGTAAAGTACGCCTAGAATTTTGTTATAGATTGCTCATGCCAATTTTACCCCCCCAAAAAGATGGGTTTGTCATCTCTGTCTTTTTGCATTAACATAAAATTATTGAGTAGAACACCTTTAAGAATGCATTTTTGTACAAGGACTTTGGATTTCCCCCCCATTTTTTATTAGGGACCAATAATGTTTTCGAAAAATATCTATGACAATATATTAATTATATAAAAAGTTATTAATTATATAAAAATATATAGTAAAGTTATATTAAAATGAAAAAAGTCTTTGTTTTTCCAATGTTTTTTGGTTTTTTCCAACATTGAAAAGTCCAGTGCAGGAGACAAGATACAGACATCCTGATAATGAAAAGCTTCATATTTCTTGAAGAGATAAGTGTGGAATGACTGTTTATAAAATCTTTGCCAGTAGCTGATTGGCTGACGTCCTGCAGCACCAGCAGGCATGGATTATTTTTAAGGCAGCAATGTGAACAGGGGAGAGGGGAGGAGGGGGAGAAAGAGTAGTTAGCAGACCCCCACTACTAACAGATACATATTGTTTAAGTCTGTAATGTTGGTGTCAGATACAGTAATGTTAATTTGCGTCAGGTTTTTACCCCAGCCAAACTCTCACATATCTCGAGAACATGGATGCATGGATTTTATCTTCTGGTGTGAAGCACTCAAGGGGACATTTTTAAGAATCTTCATAAATCAGTAGAGAGAGAGAGAGAGAGAGAGAGAGAGAGAGAGAGAGAGAGAGAGAGAGAGAGAGCACACAATAAGAAGCAGTCTAGCAAGACAGAGAGAGATAAATGAGGTGGGCAGGGCTGGATAGTGAAAGTTTTAGTGTGTGTGTGTGTGTGTGTGTGTGTGTGTGTGTGTGTGTGTGTGTGTGTGTGTGTGTGTGTGTGTGTGT
>JBBPCS010002843.1:0-12999 GCA_037974645.1 Hollardia meadi
AATAGATCGGATTTTACCGATGCAAACATTTAATAACCGATGCATCTCGATTTCTTTCCAAAATTGCATCGATTCATGGCTGCTCTACCGATGCACTCGCATCTTGCCCGCGCGTTGCATTACACCGCAGACCCTGTCTGCTAAAAGTCAAACGGTCTATACACCCAAAAAAACTGTACATACACAAACTAGAGACTGAGGGGATTCAGAGGATGTATGGCTTTTCTAGGTATACTGATAATAAGGGGGCTTCTGAGAAATCTTTTGCCATCCAATCGCTGAAAGATGCAATTCTTTGAGAAATGCTAAAAAAGATTGCTAAAAACTCCAGCGCTCATGGATAAATAGTCTTATTATTGTGGGCAAAAGCCACAGACGCGCTTCAGCTAGAAGCCAGAACAAACTGACAGTTTAAAAAATGAGGTGAGGCACAAACACCAACCAGCACATAATTGAATGATAGAAGCCATCTGTGAAGTAGCCAGAGGAGGCCTCTCATGATGAAGGAGGTGTGACCACAATCATATTGTCAGTGTCACAAGCTGAAAGGTAATATATAAATCTGAATGCCCAAGATACAGTTAAGTGACCATCCACTCAGATATACAGTCCAGGAAAAACACCACAAAACATTCACTATACTCATTCGGTGTATGAGACCTAATTAAGCAATGAATGGCCATCACATGTTCTAAACTCTCATAAACGAAAAACACAATGTTTATTACAGAAAAACTTAACACATCTTGCCGAGCTGCATCTCAAATTAATCTACGTCTTTCCAGCTTTCTGATAATGTATACCACACTGTAATCTCCCCTGTCTCCACCTATAAAGACATACGTACATTCACCTTTGACCTCGCGGAAAAGTTCTGGATTTTATTTTATTTTTTGGCCAAGTATTTGTGATTTGTGATCCCCTCTGCTCCAGTTGAGATGAATTTTTATTTGTCTTTTTTTTTTTCTTTTTTTTCTTTAAATCTCAACTGTTTGGTAAAAATGGTAACTTGAGTTAGGATCTGATTTAGGGGAAAAAAAGTCATTAGAGATGAACATTTCCTAATTCAATGTTCCGATCTTAACTCGAGATAGGAAACGTGGATTACAGAAGCATCCAAACTTAATTAATAAACCCTCCTAACTTTAGGACATATCTGTTCAGCTGTCCTAACTTTCACTTTTCCTCCAGGTAATGTCAGCTGACTTGTTTAATCCGTATGTCTGCTATTTTATTGCTTTTTCAACACAAACAAAATGTCTGAGAGGCTTCTGGCAGACTTTGACGATGTGTTTCTGTTTGATGATTAAACGCTCATTAGTCGATACAGGTTGCCCCGGGCCGTGACCCTGCAGTTAGCCGAGAAACAGCGACCAGCTTCAGAGAGGCCAACTATTTGTTATGCGCCCCTCGCGTCTTATCCACATGCCTTCTCTTTAGCAACTCTGTGCGATACGCAAAGATAAGTCTTATCCTGAGGCACAAGGTCCAGGTTACTTTGGTTTAAGTTACGCCACAAAAACCACTTGGTTAGGTTTAGGAAAAGACCGGTGACTCCTGGGCGAAGGTCGTGTGTGTGAACCTCCACTCAACCATGACCTGTTGTCTAATACTGATGCGTACGGCTTTACTTTGCAGGTACATTAAACCCGCATGCGTCTCTGCCTGATGCCAAAGGGTACCTTGTGCATCTGGACGAGACACGAGTGGCCGTGACAAATGTTCGATATCTGACAAGCTGGGGTTGAGAACGGGCTGCAACAAACCATTTCGGGTATGTTGCCTAAATTACCAGAATCACTTTGGATGTCGCTCATTCATTCATTCCAGATATTTACGTATGACTAGTCGAAAGTCCTTTTTTGATACTTAAAAGTCGAAGCGAATTGTAGATATCTCAAATATAATTGTTACTAGTGTGAATACAATTTTTTACTAGTTACAATTTCAGATATTTGAAATGTAATTGTAGATACCTTAAAGGCTTACTTACTATCAGTTGACATCTTGACTGGTGAGATGAATTATGAATTATATCCTTAACTACGGTTGCTGCCAGTCACAATTACATAATGGATATTATGACTTGGAAATCAGTTGTCAAAAAGAAATTGTTGATATTTGTTATTACCGCTACTGATTAAACGGGCTTGTCTTAGGTTGTGTGCACGTCTGGCGGCCTATGAAGAAGTATGCATAGTTATACATATGTATACATACCGGTATGTTTTTTTTTTAAGACCAAAATTTAATTAAAGAAGTTTTGAGTCAGTAAAAATTCTATAAGGTATATTCACTATAATTTTATTAAGGAGTTTCACAATATTTACAGTGGAAAACAACTCATTAATGTGTTAAAAGATGGGAAACTGTCTAAAGTGATGAAAATAGCAAGAAAATTCAGGAAATAAGCAGACTCTAAAGAACCACAGTGTATTTTTTGGAGGGTGACATGTTAAAATTGCATCCACACATCGTATAAATGTTCGCTCTGCAACCATGGAACCAAATCAGTTATAGTTTAGATAACTAGACTAAGGTTGCTAGTTGGATCCTTGGACTGGCAAATGTGGATAGAGAAAGTGAAAGAGAGTGAAACACTTGTTCCTCCCTCATTACCACCACTGAGGGGCCCTTCAGCAAGGCCTTCAACTCCAAACTTCAACAGTAGAGCTGCTCAATGGGACAGCTTCAAGCATGAGTGTGTACTCAATGTGTGAGTGTGATCACAGCGTTTTTGATATGGAAAGCCCGGCACTCAGCATCAGTGGTTAAAAAAAATCAGCTCCATTTGGTATGCTGCTTTATCAAAGTTTTAAAATATTGAGTATGACTGATCTGGCATTTGTTTGATAAACTCCTTATCCTTGAAGTCAGGTTCCAATTAGAAGAAGTATAGGCTGATTTACAATTTGCCCCTTCAAAGCTTCACGGAGAGTTCCAAACATGATCAGGCTTCCCCAGACAATTTGAAACCTGTTTTAGATAAATCTGGACTGAAAGTCACAACTCTGCCCTCCTCGAGTCATCATTCCGTCTGGTTGAGAGAGATGCGAACAAAACGCAAGACAAATCTACCAAGAGATTAAAGTGTTCTCCAGAGGACTTCAAAGGGACCGCGTTTCAGTCAGGCCGAGCCTTTTTCATACAGCAATAAAGTTCACTTCAAACTCAATAAACTTCATCCACACAAGTACATTTTCTTTTTAAAATTCATATCTTTATGTCTGGAGTCCGCACTACTCTGGCATTTTAGAACTCCTTCAAATTGGGACATTTGAAAACGACTAAAAACCCTGCAGTTGTCATACTGAAACGGGGTCAGTATGACAACTGCAGGGTTTTTAGTCTGGACGGCTGAAACAGAGACTGAAACGATGTCGCAGAAACAGCAGAAATGGGCACTTCCTGAGTCTTATCAGTCATTGTGAGTCCTTCCCTGATTTGTCACGCCCCTATCATGTTACTCTTTTATGGAAGAAAACCAGTTACAAACTTTGCTGACCTTGTTGTCTATGCTAGCAGATGTTGTTTCCTTTGTCCAGCAGAGTTATCAGCCCTACATGGAGCACTGGTTTTGGTTTAAATATGCAGATTTGCCCTGATCAACCTCAGCAAACCTCTACGTCCTCACGTGGAAGGAGTGCAACAAAACTGAGAATACCCATGCATGTATGTTGCATTACCTGATTGACGACTCCATAAAAGTGCTCGTGCATTTGGAGAATGGACTTATAGATTCATTTTTGTCAATCAATGTTTAACGTTTGCCAGTATATCATAGCTTTGGTTATCCTGCTTATAGTGTGTTCTGGGCTTTAGCCACACTAGTTGTAATTACGGTCTTCCTGTTAGAATTTAGCGGTGAAGCCATTTTAAAATAAAAATCAAGCATTGTTAATTCTGGCAGGCCACGGAAGTCAAGCTCAGCTCACAATCTCAGCTACATCAGCTGATCTGAAAGCCAGCCCACATGAGCTGATGGCTCAACTGAGTCTCTTCTATGCATTTAACTGGCAAATCTCATACAGGGTGCACTATTTAAACTGCTTTGACCTCCCTACTCTTCCTGCTTCCTCTGCAAGCAGCTTTGCAACCCATGTGCCTTTCCATGTAGGCACATGGAAGGGCAGGGTGGAGTGCAGGGAGCCCCCGGAACAGAGCCATACTGCCAAATATAACTAAATGCAAATGGGAATCTAAGTAGTTTTTTTTTTTAAACTATAGTGGTCCTGACAGAAATGTATTAGTGTAGCAGTAGCCTTAACTGCTGCCTTGTTTCTGGGATGCGTCTGCAGTACGTTTTTAGGGTTTTTGGAACAGCTGACATGGAAAAAAAACTATCTGTAATGTGGCAGGAACACAACTAAAATGTATCTGAAGCAAAATACTGTAAGAGCAACGACAAAAAGGGGCCAGGGTGAAAAGGCTGGTCCTTTGATTTCGAGTGTGTTTGCTATTTGAGAACAAATAAGTTGCAAAATGTCTCCTCATGTATGAGACGCTACCCGAATTCATAAAAAGAAAAACTCACCTCTCATGGGTGAATGAGGTCCATCTCTGATGCTAGGCGGCTGTTCTCCTGAGCAAAACAGATTAAAAGACCAGTGTCAAAACACATACACCAATGTGACCTATAAGTATTCAAAGCCTCAGATTATGATAATCTAATATAATCTAACTATAAAGCAAAGAATCTCTCCGTCTGTATGTCCTCCAAATATCTTCAGAACCATTTATCCAATCTAATTCACACTTAAACTCTACTACGTAAAGCATCCCAAATAATCCATCAAGTAGATCACCGCCACTGACGTTTTTACTTGCTAAGAACAACATACATACATTAAGATTTAAATTTAAACTTCCATTTAGTTGATGTCCCTAAAGTGGTGCATGACATGGGAGGATACTGTTGTTAATTTTCCTGCAAATACACTTATTTTGATTTCCCAACCCGTTCTCAACCCTTTGGCGTCGCCGGCCAATGCGCTAAACCTTCCCTGACTCAAAACAGGCCCTTTGGCGTCCGTGCTTTGGCTGACATGCAAAGGCTCGTGCCCTGCGTGTCTTATCCTGACACACAAGGTCTGTGTTACTTTGGTTACGTTTAGGAATAGATCAGGGATGTCTGACTAAGTTTAGGCACAAAACCCACTTAGTTTGGTTTAGGAAATGACTGGTGATGATTGGTTTCACAAGGGTGCACCTTGTGTGTTTGGGGGAAACGTGAGGGGGCTTGACAGCGATATTTGATGAGCTCCGGATGAGAACGGGCTGGATCTCCGGTCCATAAAAGCATAAGGGGCCCGACATGATAAGTGAACCACAATGGTGCAAATGACCTATAAATATTTTGGTGCTAAGCTTCCTTAGCGTCAAAACGCCTTTGTCTTATTTTGCCCTTTCAATCATCAGTTTCGTTTTCTGTTGCCATCAACAGCCAGGGTTGTCATGTTTAGTTGGCTATTCTCAGTAACACAAATTTAAACACTAACATATGGGATCCCCTTCCGTACTATCAGGGCCAGACATAATCAGATCACATTTGGCGTCATGTTATATACACCATCTGCTGAGAAACTGCCATGATTGATAATACTTAAACAGCACAGAAATGCCTACCTAAAACAGAGGAAGATGAAAAAAAATAAAATTATTATGTAGTGTGTTTTTGCAAAGCAGACAGAAAGAAATACACAGACAGAATAGTAGGAAAAAAAGTGGGAGTCCAGGAAACCCCTATTAGTAGATAGCTATACTTACTGTACATATGGAAATCCTCATAAACATTGTACTTCAATATTATGACAAGCGCCCAGTGTGGCAGGTATTCAAAGAAGAGATTCCTTTCGGGTTTGTCCTTTAGGGCTGTGGAGAAAGCTTCAAAGGGGCTGAAACTTGTATGCAGCCACTGATTTTGAGTGGGAGCTTTATCAGTGATTCACATGATACATTTGTGTGCAACACAATATGTAAAATCAGCAAGTAACTCATCAATTAGTCCCAGCAGGGACTCACCAGATGAAAAGGGAAAGATTTTATTCAGATGCATGAGGGTAGCTCCACAAACAAAGAAAAATGAGCCGACAGCAGAATGACATCAAAGATCTGGTAGATATGCGGTCACTCTCTGGCTGGCTTCAGGAGGAATATAAAGCCTGAGGAAAATCTTAAATCCCCTTTCTCAGGATGAGATTAGACGCTTGGATACTACACAACGCATTCAAGGCCTCTGGTTCTACAGACTCTGGTTCAGGTTCCCACTTGTCTTCGAGTTGTCCGCCCTGAGGCTGCAGAGAATCAGCAGTTTGGTAAGTTAATAGTAAGTACTATATCCTTCTAGTTTCTAGACTTATTAAAATCATCTTGTCTTTAATCAGTATCAGAACTTTCCCAGGAGAGACAGTAATAGATTCTGCAGGATGATCCTTTCTAAAGAAGCGGATTCACAATGGAGCCAAGAAAAATTAGGGTAATCTGTAAGGAATTTGTTCAGCCAGATAGTCCAATGAAAAAGATGGTGCCGATAAAGATAAGCCACTCCGCGTAAAGCTATATCTTACCCTAGGTCTTTTTTCGTTTTTTTGCACCAAATAAATGATATTATGGAAGAATTTCAACCTGTCGTCACATACGGTACCGCGCGTCTTATCCAGATGCACAAGGTACCCTTTGGCATCGCCGCCCAACGTGCTAAGCCTTCCCTTTAGTGTCTCTGGGTGACGCACAAAGGCTCCGCACGTCTTATCCTGACACATAAGGTCTACATTACTTTGGTTCGGCTTAGGCACACAGCATTGTTGACTTTTGGTTAAGTTTAGGCACAAAAACCACGTGGTTACGTTGAGGTTGACTTGTGATGTTTGTGAAGCAAACTCCGGTCTGCTGGATGAAAGTCGTGTGTGTGACGCTCCCCCGACCTTCACCCGCTACGTCATCATAGACCCTTTTTCGAAGAAGATTAACCAAGTCAAGGCAGTTTTTATTGTCTCTTTGTTATTTCTGAGTTCCTCAGATGGATAGGTGTTATATTTGGCCTCCAGTCCATGAAGCTCAAGCTCCAGTTTTCTTTGCTCCTTTCTACCATTCATTTTAAGCCCAGCTGTAGATGATATGATTCGACCATGGATGTAAGCATTGGCAGTATCCCATAACAGGCTGGGGAATATACTGGGGGTCTTATTGAGGGCTGCATCTCCATGATTTGTTTTGAAATTCAAGATTTGAAATGCTTAAACCTATAAAAGTGGGAATATGATCTCACACAATAAAATACCCATTTCCACAGAACAAAGTCGATTCTACCTTTTTAGTCTGCAGCTGAGTAAATTTCAAGGGTGTGTTCACATCTGTAGCTCAGTTCATTCATCCAGAAAACCAAGGAAAAAATTATAAACATTTTACTTCTGGTCCGGTTCCTGTTCACACTGACTTTCGACAAACAAACCAAAAAGGAGTAAACATGGTGTCCTACAGACTGAGGTAACTCTTTGATTGGACAGTCTTGGTGATTGGTGTTGACATATGACCAAACCAACCGATGTTTGGGAGGAAACGCTCCTAGTTTCAAAACAACTGGTCTAAATGATCCAGGTGTAAAAACAATATCAATTCCTTGTCATTAGGCTGTAAAATACACCAAGCTCCAACTAGGCCTAGTTCGCTGCAAGTATCCAAAATATATTTGGCTCTTTTAGACATGGTATTGGGGGATTAATAGAGTATTTCTTGATTAATAGATCATTTGCCTCCACAGCACAAAGCGACACCTTCAAATTGATTGTTTAATATTCCCAATGGTCCAAATCACAGTAATGTTCAACTAAGCATTAAGAAAAAGAGAGCGAAAAGCAGGGAGTCCTCACGGGTTGAGAAGCTGGACGATGTTGAAAAATGTCAAATTGATGATGCTTAGTGACGAATGAAATGAAATTTCAGCATCTAAGCTGGAGGCCACAAGCTTTTATCAATGCCAGGACTATTGACTGAGTTTCCTGTTGTGGCCTCACTCGATTTACAGCGTGCAGTATTTGCTTCATCTAGCAGGTCGTCACTGTGGCAGACTGGGTTTGTGGGTTTGTTTGGTATTTGGTGAGTCACTCCAACTGTTGTGTGTGAGCCAGTGTGGATGCTGGATTGGGATGCCTTGGCTGGTACCCATAGACCTCAAACCAGTGGGCCTCCAGGTGTTTCTCTGAGAAAACAGCTGGCCACCTTGTTTTTCTAATCTTTATAGTTCATGTTTTATATATTGTTAATTCTTCTATTACGCTGCAGCTGATAAACAAGCTAATTTCACTGTTCTGTCTTTAAAATGTTAAGTTTGACTGAACTATCTGTGAATTGTTTTCACTGCTTGCAGAAATTTCATTATGCAGGAATTGAGAGTCGTCGTCAGGGGTCCTCTCCATCTGGGCTTGTTGTGTTTTTATTGCAGTGTGCTAGTATGTGTCATTGCAAGGTATTTCTTTTCAGTAATGCTTGGTTTGGGACTCTGGACAGTAAAAAATTAGCTCAACAAGAAAAGACCCATCATGAGGATCATGATGCAGCAGCCTCTCACATCACTGAGAATTTTTTTAAAGAATTTTTTAAATGTGGAAAATTCAACTCACAATTTCCCAGAAGTGTGTATAAATTGCTTTTGCTTTTTTTTTTTCTTTTTTTAAAAAAAATCACTTTTTAAAAAAAAAAAAAAAAAAAAGAGAGCAACAAATCTTGATATTTGGGCAAGTTGGAAAATGTTTAGATTTTTTGCATAAACACCCGAAATGATTAATCGATTATCAGTTGAGTTTAATTCCTCTCTTTATTCTCAAACAAGAGGAAATTTAGGAGATTAAATGTATCTCAATAAACACAATCCATAATACAGGAGCTAAAACGTAGCATTTTAGCTAAAAAGCTAAAATGGTGTACTTGATTTGTTTAAATGAACCTGTTGCACATTTTTCATTTCTGGTAATTGTCATATCAATTCATAATTGATTCAGTACCAGACTTCCATATGACCAAAACCCTGCTGTCGACTCCAATGTTGACTTCTGCACCCTCAGGAGCATCAGCAGGTTGTGGAAACAAGCAATATTCAAACTTATCAAACTTATCAATAAAAACAAAAACAGATTTGTCTCGATCTTTGGGGAAATTGATCCAAAATATGTCTCAAGACATCTGGAGAATTTCCATTAGGTGTAACGGTGCAGCCATGAAAAAAACCTGGAATTTACTTTCATTGATTTTTCATTTTGTGTGATGACGCGCCACACGTGCCGAGCTCTCACGCTCACAAACACAAGCATACACTCAAGTGTAAATACCGCCATATGGTCGCGGGTGCTGTCCTGCGTGTGCTCTCCCTCCTCCTCGACCTCCTCCTCTTCTTCAGCTTCGCTGTTCTGCCTGTGCTCCTCCTCGTCCTCCAGCTCTGAGCTCGAGTCCTCCCCTTCCTGCCACGCCTCCTCGCTCTTACACTCCTCCGCCTTCCTCAGCTCTGCACGAACACACGCACAAAGACGCAAACATTAGACAAATCTGAGAAAGTGAATTCTCCAAGTTAGAATGAGGCCGTCCTCCATGATTAAACAGGGGAGATTGATTTGAGGTACTGACTGACATAAATAAAGAAGCAAGGACATGGCACAAAAACCTGCAATGGGTCAATGCCCTCCTCTTGGTCTGGGCATGGCGCAAAACTAAACAAAATTATGAAATGGCCAAAAAAAATGTTTTGCCTATTTGCCTGTCCCTCGCGGTGGGTTTATGGCTGTGTCGCGGGGCAGCTGGGTGGGAGGGCCTCGCTCTTGCCTCCCTGGTGGCCCGGTCTGGCCTGGCTCCTCATCACTGTATGAACATAACTTTAACTTGGACCAGAGCGGCACGTCGCATTACAGTAATGACACTCATGGTCACACGAGGACAGCAGCAAAGACTCTGGAGAGGTGGGGCTGTAGATGCCTGCAGCCAAACGTAGCCTGCAGGACTGTGGTGCCACTATCTGGAATCAGTTACACAGAAACAAACTAGTCTGCAGGATTTTTTATTTTTTAAAAAGGGGGTTTTCAGGACCAATACTGATATTGAAAACAGATATTTGGAACCGATACATGTTCGTGGTTAAAAATTGAAATCTGAGTGTTAAAATTTAGAATAACCAGTGATGGACTGCACAATAACATTTACTCAAATAATGTGCTTCAGAACATTTTTAAGGCACTTGTACTTGACTGGAATATATCCATTTCCTTCCACTTAATACTTCTACTCCACTACATTTTGCAATATAACCGCAAACCGAACCAGAAATCAGCTACATTAAGGCAATAACAAAGTCAGCCTATACTATCACCTCAAGAACGTATCGGACTCAGCAGGATCTGGAATATCTCATCCATGCGTTTATCTTCAGTCGACTCGACTACTGTAATGGTGTGTTCACAGGTCTCAGTAAAAAAATCGATTAGACAGCTGCAGCTGATTCAGAACGCTGCTGCAAGAGTCCTCACTAAGAGCAAGGACGTGGACCACATCACTCCAGTTCTCAGATCTTTACACTGGCTTCCTGTCTGTCAAAGAATTGATTTCAAAGTACTGCTGTTGGTTTATAAAGCACTGAACGGTTTAGAAACAGTTTGAAACTACATTTCTGATCTGCTGCTACGTTATGAACCCATCAGGTGGTCCGGGACGGGTCTGCTGCAACTCTCAGTTCTTTTAAATCCAGCCTGAAGTCTAATTTCTTACACTGCACAGTAACTCTTACTCTTGTATTTTTTTATTTTCTATTTTAACTCCTTTAAATTTCTATCAAATTGCTTTTTTGTATTGTCTTATGTTGCTTTTACATTTGTCTTGTGTCTTGATGCCTTTTATGTTTTATGTAAAAGCACTTTGAATTGCCTTGTTGTTGAAATGTGCTCTACAAATAAACCTGCTTTGCCTTTTTAATATTTAAAAAATGTATTATTATTATTATTTATACAAAATAGAAATCTACTCTTAAGAACTCTTATTTTTTTAAATGTATTTATTTGATCAGCAATCTGACAAAAAAGGACACCAATAAAATAATCAGAAAAAAGATCATTACCAGGCAGATAATCGCTCCATCGCTAATTTTAAATGTAAAGTGAAATCTGCACACAAAATCAGTTGAGCAGCAAACTATTCCAACTGTTTGATGTATTTTAATTGTCTTACTGTTTTATAGATTTGTTCAGTATCCAGGAATCCCTGAATAGTGGCACTGATAGTGAGTGGACTATCCTGGTGAAATCATATCAAATACATACAAAGTGACTATTTGATTTCATTTATTTATTTATTCTATAGCAATTTTAAATGTATGATAAAAACATAGATTGTTAACCAGTAGTTATATGAAGCAGTTAAAATCAGCTCCTCCACACTGTATAATAACAGTCACATGGTTTTCATTTCTCCACAAAATGAGTTTTTTTACTTTTTGGGTTCCCCGCTGTGAAAAAGTTTTCCACAACAAATTCCACAACAAGCAAAGGAGCTTGATTCAGGCCTGATGTGAGCGACGACCTTTTCATCTCCTCTGGTCTTGTGGTGCTTCTCTCTCTTGCTTGTTGGCTGAGATGAAAGCTTGGTTCCTGACTAGACCGCTCACAACAAGGCTTGTGGAATGTCTCGAGTAACCGGGTCACCATTTCTGAGAGACGCTGCTGTTGAGTTTTTCAAACGTATGTTTTTTCTAGTTCCACTTTATTGGAGAGAAGACAAACATCTCTACAGCTCTGAGCAACTCAGATAAATAGAACTACAGGTAAGAGGAACAAATTTGTTTTTGATTTTGGGGTGAACTGCCCCTTTAATGTGCGTCGTATATTTGAACAGAAAGCGTTTGTAATGAGCTTATGATACATGACGCATCAGCCTCTATTCTTGGTTTCACTAGAAACTCCATATCCCCACCTAATGTTCTGTTTAGGGTCCTGCAGACAGTGCAGTCAGAAGACCACTGACAATCGATGGGGGAAAAAAACCCATCAGATGGTGGCTGCGATTCGGAGGCCTGGAATCACGCACACACTTTTTTCATGCCCCAGGTTCCTGGCGCAGATACAAGTTCAGTGCTGAACTCCGTCCAGCTCCACATTTTCCTGTTTCAAATGTCCACTGTTCAGGTTTCTTCTGCACTCTTTTCATCTTGGCGTCTATCCCCCGTGGTCTTGTATTTTTTAGTTTTAGTTTTTTCCTGATAGTTGGTTCAAAGAAATCCGTTCTCTTTTCATTCAGTTCCTTTGGAACAAAAATAAACCCAGGATTGCATGCAAAAAATGTATTATCCCAAGAGCTAAAGGAGGGCTAGGAGTTCCGGATATGTTAAATTACCACATCTCATATAACTCTAGGTATGCACTGACTTGGGCATATAAGGAACATTATCAGGAGGGCAGCTGGGAATGTTTAGAGAAGTCAATTTTGGCTCAACACGGGGGCATAACTTTGGCATCATTATGGTACCATCCCAGACCACCTGTTGCACTGGATAATATCATTATTCAATTCTCCTGTTTCAATATTACCAATGGAGTTTGTGTTCCATCCTGTCCTATTTGGCAGAATCCATCTCTTATGGCTGGTAGAGGCACGCTCAGCAGCAGACATCTACAACTTCAGAATGTAAAGACCATTGGCCAGATCTTTGATGGTAAGATTTTACCATATCAACTTTTTAAGGATAAATTTGGACTAACAGATTGTTTCTTTTTAACATCATGCACAATTGTCTTCCATCATAAGAAGAAAAGAAACAGAGGGTGCTGAGCCTGCCTCTTGCTGTGAACAGGATCAGATCTTTGTGAATGCAACCTTGTCGCGAGGCACTGTTGCCTATATTTATAGATCTATGTTTTTGGATGCCCACAAGGCATGCACTTCCACTCAGGCAGCTTGGGAGCATGAACTTAATACATCCCTTTCCTCCTCACAATGGGCCTCTATATGGAGATCAGGCATACATCTATC